>JAUTWP010147930.1:0-11243 GCA_033042655.1 Cyathermia naticoides
CGGTCGCTAAGAATAAAAATAGCATACTCACCCGAAAACGTTGTTGTCACCTGTTTGACCCGGTTCTTAGTGTTCGAACCCGGTTCCAAGTATCCGAATATCAGTCGTGGTATCATCACAGGTATGAGGATCAGTGGCGGATCCAAAAATTCCATTTAGTTTGTGGGGGGAGGGGGCGGGGTGCAATGACAAGCCTGTGCGACAAACGTTCCCAAAAATATTACCAGAGTTTGGGTTTTTAGAAAAATGCAAAATTCAGGGGGCGGTACACCCCCTAGATCCACCACAGAGGATGATTGTTTCTCTTTGATTAATTAGTGTGCGAGAAAATCCACCACAGAGGATGATTGTGCGAGAAAACAGGTACAGAAAGTATTTCGATATTTCCAAATTTACCGTCCGTCTCGATAAATTCCTGAAGATAATATTTACAGTTTTACATGGACATCAGTGGGGGATCCAGAAAATCCATTTGGAGTGGTGCGGGGGTTGGTGGCAATGACATGAGCCTAAGTGACACACACATTCCCAAAATAATATTTCCAACGTAAAAAATAGAAAAATCGCAACATTTGGGGGGGGGCTGGTCACACGGGGCCTCTCTATATCCGCCTGTGGACATGATAATTTTAATTCTTCTAACAAAATGGGTTCCGTAAGAATGATAGGCCTATTAAATAAATAATAAAACCCTCAACTAAATAGTTTCAAATTGTCAACAATATAAGGGAAATAATTAAATAACGAAATTGGAATGAACTATAAAATACCGAAACGGCGAAACCTATTAAATCACTCGTATTCGTTACTGCACAACATATTAAATGTTTGACAATGTTTTGTGAATGTAGATCATTATAGCATTGATACAACCACATTATTCATTAAAAAAATGCACTTAAATGTTTTTTTTTTTTTTATCTGAACTATGCAATTTTAAATAACTAATGAACGTATCTGGTTAAAAAGTGGTTTCGATAGTATTAATTTTTATTAAAAGATATGGTCACAGCTTTCTTGGAACCTTATAATATACTAAATTATATATATATTAAAATGGTTAAAATGCCACAAAAGTTTCAATTTAAACTTTAAAACAAATTATCTAAACTATAAATGTTTAGTAGTATAAGAGGAATAATTAAAACGTACTAGTATCTGGTAGAAAAAGTCAAGAAAGATTGAGCTGGACTATTTGCTGGAACGAGTTTGCTCTGAATGTAGACGTTAAACGGTTTGACTTGACACATGGTTTTATGAATTTATGCGATTAAAGCTTTTTGGAATATCATATGATAATATTCATTATCATATATTGTGTTGTTCAACTCTGCAATATTTAAATTAATATAATGAAAATCATTTGCGAAAAGCTTGTCCTAGCTATCTACATGCAGTTAATTAAAAAAATTAGTTATGAAGGAACATAATAATCAAAAATTGTCCAAAAACAAATGTTTTGTGATACATGTCTGGAATGTTATTATTTTTGTGCTTAGATCCAATTAAGGTTCAAGTACGCTGTCACAGGAACACTGTCACAGCTCAGCTTACTGAGCCGTCTGTCCAGGACAGATATTAATATTAGTAGAAGAAAGGAAACCCACTACTGCCACATGGTGGCTACACTTTTTCGACAAGCAGCAAGAGATCTTTTATATGCACTTTCCCATAGACAGGATAGCACACAACATGGCCTTTGTCAAACCATTTATGGAACCAATGGTCGGTGTATCTGGAAACACGTTCCCATTGAGCCTTGCGGAGCACTCATTCTGGGTTGGAGTCGGTACCAAGGTTAAAAATCCCATGCCTCAACCGAGAGATTCGATCTCAGTACCTACCAGCCTCGAGTTTGATAGCTTAACCACTCAGACACATACAAGGAGATCTGAATGGCATTATTGTAAAATATTGTTCCATACATATTTAGTGACTTGTGAACTGCACAAATTGCTGGATACGCCCATGTGGTGAACAACTATAACAAATATTTAACTTATTTTAAGTCAGTTTTTTAAAACATTTGTAGAGCATCTGCCTGCAAAACCATTAGTCGTTGGATCAATCCTTAGTCAACATATTTGCATTTCAGATATTTTTTGTTCCAACAAGTGGTCTCGAACTGTGAGACTACATTTAACAGTTATTTCCATACCAAGGACAATGTTATTATTGTGCCTAGATCCATTCAAAGTTTGGGTATGCCTTATTATTCAATAGTCTCAGGGTAGGATTCGAATAGCCAATACAAATCGATATATTAAAGTGGCATCATTAAATAAAACAAAGGTTATTTTCTTTATAACTACATGTATTATGTTAGTGTTATTACTACTATGAATGACACAAAGTGGAAGACATTGTAATGATGTTTATTTTGATGACATGAAGTTTAGACTCAACAGATAATTATGATATTGCACAAACATTTATGTTATGTCACAGACTACACTAATCATACAAATTAGATTGGTTGGGATAAGAAAATATGCTGCAATGTCAAAAACATTAAACTCATAACAAGACTGGTCTTAAAGTCAAACATACTATTAACGTCCCTTCAATAAACTCCCAGATTAACCTACAATACAATGTGGTGCCAGTCATAGGTCCCATTCCACTTCAAACTTTATTTAATTTCAAACCAAATTCCAAAAATTCATTAGAAATGTTTCCCAATTTTAAACTTTTAGCAATCTCTCACCCCCCACCCAACCCCATTTTATGAAAAATGGGTCCTGATTGTTAGAGCTAAATCAATCCCCAACTCATTTAGAAGTGAAAAGGGATTTTTCTTTTTTCTATAAACAGAGACTCTTTCAGGAGTAATTTAAATGGGCAGCAATTCAATAATTTGATATAATTATTTTAATTAACCATGTACAATCTTTAATAAAATGATTTTTTCAGTCAATAAAAATGTCAAAATTAATTATAAAAAGCTTAATTCAGATTTAGTAAAAGGAAAAGCATTGAGAAATGAAAACAGTTTGAATAGAAAAACATTTGTTTTTCTCTCAAGTAAAAACAACATGGTTATCAATAACAATGGTTTTGTTTCATGCATTCATAAAACAGTATTCTCTGTCTAAACCAGATCCATGTTAAATCTGAAAACAAAATAAGCCGGTTAAGACAAATGTTTCATTCAAGTTGGGACTATAAAATCAATATGGTCCGGTTTAATAGTTTTAAAGTTGACTTTAATGACTCCTTATGAAGTGGTCTATCATCAGATTGATTCTTCTCAGTCGACCTGAGGTTTGGTCTATTTTCCATGATTCCAACCAGTGACCTACAACTGGTTTGTTAAAAACTGTGGTATGTGCTGTCCTCTATGTGGGAGTGAATATAAAATACCCCTGGTTCCTTATCAAAAAGAGTAGCCTATGTTTGGCAGTGGGTTACCTCTAAAAACAAATGTGTGTCAGAATGACCACGTTTGTTGTACAATAGCTGATTATTAAAAAGGAATTAATCTTCTCTAGAGACATTGTTAAATAACATAAAAATTATTATTTTGTAAGAAAGCTAATTGTTTAATTAGTGGTTATTAAGTGTAAAATGGTCTACAGATGAAACATGCTAATTGTAATGTTTTTTCAATCAGTAGCAAGTGGTATTTTATAGGCATATTTCCATGGACAGAACAGCACATACACAGTATTTGTAAATCCAGTCACAGACCACTAGCTGGAATGAGAAATAGCCCAACCTATCATTCTACCTCAAAGTTGTTTTTATGTTTCCCTGTCACGGGCGTGGCAGAATCTTTTATTTTTTTAGTTTTATAAGCTACTGCCCTGAAATAGGCACAGTTCTGACTTAGACAGACAACGCTGTAATTAAAAACTAATTACAATATAACATTTACATATTTAAAAACATGTTAAACCTTTCAAAAATACAAATTATTCCCCTGCTTATACATGTATACATAAATGTGTGTAAACACTTAAAATTCACAAAACATTTCACTTGTTACACAATATTAAAGGCACTGAGCCTAGCTCTCAGATGACCGACTTGATAATAATGTCACAACATGCGACATCGTTTATGAGATTTAATAAGCATTTTCAAAATGATTTTTTTTTAGCAAAATCATATTGTCAAAACTTAGCAAATATCAACCTTTAACAGTTTGATGGGCATAGAATTACATACAGGGATTTTCTCAAAGAGTAAATTTACCAAAGCAATTTCATGTAAAAATACATTTTTATTCTACTACAGATGCCATGACACATGTTAACACATTGAATGTGCCTAGTTGATATTTTAATTGTAAAAGACTAAAATAACCACAAATATTTTACATTACTAGGAACAGTGCCTTTAATTTACATTTATTAATTTTACAAAACATTATTCATGAATGGGTATAAAAATTAACAATTTTGTGTTATTTTCAATTTCAGGAAGACCTGAGCTTCAAAATGAAATATAACTCATAAGTAGCAATGTAAAAATATACCTAAACAAATTGATATTTTAATCCACAAATTTTGATGTGGAGAACTTGAACCAGCAACGTTCGTATTAATATATAAAACTGTTGGTGCTCATACTGGCAATTGCAATGTTTGCAAATTGCAAACAAAAAAATTAATATATAAAACTTGAACCAGCAACTTTAATTTTAAAAATGTAGAAATCTCAGGCCAGCTACTTTAATTATTAATACCAAAGCGGAAAACTGTTTGATGCAGGAAAGTCATGTGATGATCTTTGATGTACTGATATAGAAGTCAGCTTCAGTAACAGAAAATCGGGTGAAATGACAGAAAGCACTTACATGCAGACAATAATTGAAGAAACAAAAACAATTTTTTTTTGGCAAGCTAATTCTGAATAAATCAGAACAGGGAAAACATTTACAAAACTAAGTGTAACAACTACCGGTAGTTGCAATCCGTACACTGTACAGATCTGGATGAGTTATGCTCAGAACTTTGAGATAATCTGTCTTTGCCCAGTGTAGAACTATGAGAGAATCTGTCTTTGCCCAGTGTAGAACTATGAGAGAATCTGTCTTTGCCCAGTGTAACGTCAACAAATGGTTACATGATGTCTGGGATGCAAGAACTTCACTCACAATACATACAAACTAATGATTTTCTTAAGTGATCAGATGGTTTGAAGATAAAAATGTTGAAAGGTTAATCCAGCTCTTTATTACTATATCTCTGGTAACCATTGGAAAGAAGAACCTCAAAAGAGAAGGAAATTTATCAAAAAATCTAATGAACAAGAAAACGCATATTTTCACGAAAAACTAAAACAGTGTCCAGTCTGATGACATGTTAGTCATTAACTGAAAATATTACTGTTTGCAAGACAATAACTTTCATTTTGGAAATAATAACATCCAATTTTGAAATGAAAAATTTGTTTATTTTTGTAAATATAACAGCAAATACTGAAGAATCAGTAAAGGAAATGAAAAATAAAATGGAAGACTTGAAAATTGCCTCTTTTTTTTCAGAATTGAATGGGGTTTTTTCAAATTAGATGTTGCAATCTCATTTTTAGTTTATAATTATCACAAGAAATGAAACAATATTTTTTAGAATTTCTTTTTTTCATCTGTTACTAATAACTTACAAATTTCAATGAATTCCCTTATAATTCGATGCATTTTTCAATTAATCTTTTCACGGGGGGATTAGTAAACGGGTACACCGGATGGTATACTAATGGTGTCTTGTTTTTAAAAGATTCTGGAAAACACTATCATATGACTGATAAAAAACAGGGTGGCAATACGAGAAAAAGTGACAGTGACAAGTGATGGAGGCTACAGATTGATGATGTCATGTATAAACTAAACATCTTGACCATCCAACTAATAAGAAATTATATTGTAAGAAGAATTAAATTGTGGGTAATCTTGTTTTCATAAAACATTCAAGTGCTAGTCAATACATTGACACTTATACATTGTAGTTCATAATACAGCGTATCGCTCCGTATTACATAATAGAAAGGAACATAAACAAAATTGGTTTTGCATGATCAAGAAATAATATAAATACGCTGAGGCATCCCTATATCAAAGAAAATGTCAGGCAAATATAATAAAAAAGTTTTAATTTTAAAAAGGTTTTCGATGATGATGAGGTATAATTTGTGTACACATAGATTGGTTACTGTGGAATTCAAATTTAAAATGAAATACATGATTTGCAGACATGAACCATAAAACTATTTATATTTGCTGTTATACCTTCAGTGTTTTCTTGAACCCAAAATGACCAAAGGCAATAATTACTACGCATTTCAAACAATAAATTATGTCCCCATGTTAGGGAAAACAAGTTTTGAGAGGCCTAATTAGTAAATTAATTGTTCAGGAATATATAATACGTAAAAACAAATGACATTGACAATAAAAACACTGGTCAATTCACTGTGAACAAAGCACTGATGTAACTGGTTTAAAATACCACCGAATCTTCACTGTGTATAAACTACGTTACCATGCACACCCAATACAGAACACCGGGATTTCAACTTGATGCACTGATTAATGAATGGTTTATGAATGAGTCTGCAGTCTTAACCTCAGACAAAATAGATGCTCAATTAACTTGCATACTGAAGAACACTCTGTTCAAAAGCTAAGTAATACGTAATATTGTATAATTAGTACAATAATTAGTTGTGGGGCTGCGTTAGCTGCTCACAATGTTCATCAGTACGAACTAAACACTGTTGTGTTGAAGATATTTAAACTTAGCAGTTGTCATGTTGGTGATTGCCAAAATCTTCAAAAACAGCAAATTAAACTTTTTTTGTTGCAATCTTTTAAATGGTGTCCAAAACAAAACATTGTTATCGACTGGCCATGATGATAAGCTGATTTACAAAATCCAGATTACAACACTATAAAATGTAGCTAATGTTACAGAAATATGGTGTACCAAATTTCCACTGAATTAGTCAGTGGCAAAGACATGTTTTTGTTGTAGCGTGCATTTTAAAAACGTTTTTGAAGTTAATTCAAAGCATAGTTATGGATTATTTTAAATATAAAGTTGATGCAGGTTTTAATTTATCACTGATGGAGATTTCAGATTGTTACTTGTAAAGAGTTTTCTATTGTTATGTGACATTGTGTTGTAGATTGTTTGTGTTCAAGATAAATCACCAGCTAGTGTTCTTAAAACACGTTTACATCTTAAGACATACATGATACTCAAGTCTACAAAAACTGTTTAAAGCTGTAATAACTAGACTATTTTAAATATTTAACCTTTTAGATTAGATAACCCAGATTTCATTATTGTGACAAACCATGTATTTTAATATTCAAAGATAATACTATACTATTTAAATTTTAATAAAAAAATATTTGTACATACATGAAACCTTACACAACTATCGAGTCCATTACTATCCTATTCTGAAATTTTACAAAACTTTTGAATGTGGGACATCAAATTTCAGTGTGGGACATCAAATTTCAGTGTGGGACTAATCTTCAAAAGATTCTACGTGGAACCCTGTAATATAGTGAAACTTGGTTAATCTAGGAATTAGTATAAAAAGAATAAGAAAAATTTAAATAAAAACCACTACATTATTAACACAATATTTTGATTCAAATACCCAATTCTAAACACAAATTGCTAGCATAAAAACATTGTTTTTGTTATTAATAAACAATTAAAAATTGATGTTATGCCGGATACGTGTATAAACGATCTCTGTGTCATAATGGTAACTTGCAAAACATTCAAGTTAGCGGTTACTATTTCAGTAATCTCTAGACAGTGCTGTTACAGACAGCTTATGAATATTCAAATTTCAGTGAGTTTATGAATATTCAATAGATGCTTCTTTCACTTCTTTTCTTCATTTTTCTTGTCACCATGGGATGCTTCTATACATAGATGACAAATCCAGTTTCCTGAAATGTGAATAAATAACAAATAGATAATAACACACTTTTAATAGAACATTTATTTTAAATGATAGCAGTGTGTCTTAAAATTGAAACATTTGGCAAAACAACGTGTTTTTCATAGATTATTACTTACACAACGTGTCTTCCCATTTTCATTTAAACCTTTTTTTCCCACATAAATATTATTCAGAATTAGATATATCACGTCTGGAACAATATTTCAAAATGTCAGGTAACCCGAAATCGGTTCACATGGTTTTTACCTAGGTGATCTATCTTTCGGTTATGTCAATATGTCTGCGTAACCAATAGATTACCTAAACTGTTTTTAACACATGTAAAATTATAATCAATACAAAATTTTGACTAAATATATTCCTTAACCGACAAAACCATCCATATATCTTGAAAACTTTTGGCTTGACTCTATACATTACATTTAATTTAGACTGGTCGCAAGTTATCACTGTTGAGAGATGTGTATAAAATGGGTCTAAAACATTTGTTTGAATGGTGCACTGGATCTGCGTGTATAAATTTACTGTGACAAAGTTTGCCACGTAACCTAATGGCGGTTTGCGTGAATTTAATTTTGCGTAACATACACGCGAACAGAATGACAGTTTGTGTGAAATATTGAGCCCTGTGGAACTAAATTGTTTTACCTGGGCTACATATTTATAAACGATATTAACCTATTTCTATTTATTTCTTATCATGTCTCACAAACATAACAAAAACATCACATTACATTTACACAAATAAAAAATCAATGCATTATGACAATTATCTTCAAACCAATGAATAGAAAATCTGTTATATTCTTTACCTTCTGGTGCTTCAGACAATTTGGGAGTCAGACAGTACATGTGATAACCTCGGTCACAGTCGTCACAGAACAGTAACTGTTCCTAAAACACAATCAGAAGATGTGAAAAATAGTTCACTCATAATCACTAGTTTAGTCAAGAATATCATTTTAACATAAAGTTTATTGCAGTCTTCCCTGAAAGTTTCGCTGCAGACATTTTGTTTAGGGTAGGCTCTATTTTTTTAATCATATGTGACACTGGTGAGAGTGGTTGCATATTTAACAATAATTTGATGATTGAAATGATTAGTATATGTCACCGACACTTTCATTTGACAGCAAATTCCCAAAATTCATTAGAAGTTTCCCAATTTGTAACTTTTAGCCATAATTTGTTCCGTATTTTATCAAAAAGGGACCCTGATTTTTAGAACTAGACAAATCCCAGCCTGAAAAATAATAATTTCATCCAGGAGAGAATTCATTTACATGAGTGAAGACAGGTCATAGGTATTAAATGTTGAAAACTTCAAGAATCAGCTCATTAAAATAAAAAAAACTTACATCATTTTCCGAGGTACCACAGAATCCACAAGCCTTGCACTCAATGCACTGCCATGGATACGTTTTCACCATCGCTAACATCTTCGGTGTGAACTGAAGACATGTTGGATGACCTGAAAAACAGCACAAAGAAGTTTTAAATTACAAAAGTAACTTTCGGAGTGAATAAACCCAATTTAACTCTGTTAGTAATTTTGAATGAAAAGGATGGAAAAACAAAAATGTAATTAAGGACTCAATTAGTCAATATCAATAAGTTTTTTGTTCTTTGAAGACAATCTTCAAACAAGTAAGCTCTTTGTTCTATTAACCCAATAACAAATAGGTGTTTTTGTGTGATATAGGGCATTAAAACTGCTAGTGATGAACCAGTAACTTAGGTAGTTAGGTGGACTGTAATGTCGACCAAAACAACTCAAGTCACCCAAAATTAAATATTTAGGCAACTCTCTTTCAGTCTTGAGCTAAAATTATTTAAAACTTAAAATTAAGATTGTAACAGTGTCAATTAAAAAAAATCATTACAAATACTGTTTGGAAGAAGTACATACTTCTTCAGACTATTTTTTAAACTATGATAAATGTTTAGATAGGCTATAAAAACAATTAGCCCAGTTATTTGCATGAGGAAAATTCCTATCGGATAGACATAACTGCACACAATGTGAAATATGCACTATCATATTACATTAACTTTGTGCTTTGATAGTCCAGGGCTTTCAAATCAAGCCGGCGGCCGGAGAGATATCTAGCTATTGGGGTCTCATGCACCGGCTACTTTTCACTCAACAGCCAAAAATATTAACATGCATGTTTTTGTGACAGTATTTACATGATGCCATTGAAGCATTATGGTGCCTGCTATTTTAACCCAATCCCCTTCTACTCAAATAACAATTTGAAATCCCTGATCACTAACAAAGTAACATAACATTTGCAGGTCAGTACAGAGGGTCTCGACCCCCTTCCACCAATTTTAATTTCTTCCCAGTGAGTATAATTAATCTCAGCTTACTTGCCCCACTCCCACCACCAACTTTAACATTAAATAAATTCTTAATAAAATGCTGTATCCACTTTAAAAAAAATTCATCTGAGTCAGTTGAAGGTGTTTTAAATTGTTTGGTTTTGCTTGTGTCGTATGTTGTTTACACAATATCAGTGAATTCAAGTGTGATCATGTTAAATTACCTGATCTCCCACAGTCAGTACATGAAATGAGTTCTTCAGGTTTGTTAGTTTTCTTGTTGTTAGCAGCATCGCCCAGACAGAAGTCACAGTAAGTATTGGGCACTGGCTTTCCATCAGCATTCTTCTGTGCTAGAAAACAAAAACATACATAAATAATTTCAACCATCTAGGCTTAAATAAAATACAAATAGAAATTCATAATTAATTTTATACATTCCACAGGAAGTGTTCAGTGCATGTATTTCTATTTTTGCAAGTCACGTTGAAGTTTTATTCCAGTTTAACTGTAAATTGTGTGCATCCACTAAGCCACAAACATGTTTAAATCAAAACTAAATCAGTAAATGGACACCTTTCTATAAGGTTATGTTTTGGTTACTATGTTTTCAGTTTATTTTAAATAAATTACAAGAAGTTAACAGGATTTTTATCTTTTTTTACCGACACCGACAGTTAGTTATATTTATTTTCGTACTTATATCCAATTAAGGTCCAAGCACGCTGTCACAGAAACACAGCTCAACTTCCTGAGCTGCCTGTCCAAGACAAATATTAATGTTAGTAGAAGAGAGCAAACCTGCGACCACCACATTATTCTGTACCCACTATTGCAGCAAGCTGAGCTACTCTTTTTCGATAAGCAGCATGGGATCTTTTATATTCACTTTTCCATAGACAGAACAGTACATACCACAGCCTTTGTTGAACCCGTTGTGGAGCACTGGTTGGATCGGAAAATATCCCAAACTGCAGTTGGGTCCA
>JAUTWP010148041.1:0-11242 GCA_033042655.1 Cyathermia naticoides
CAGGAAGCTGAGCTGTGTGCCCATGACAGCGTGCTTGAACCTTAATTGGATGTAAGCACGAAAATAAATATAACTAGTCATATCCAGCCATCGTTAGGGAAATTACTAATTTTGGACTAGTGTATATTTCGATTTTTCAACTTTTTGTGTATGTGTGTGATGCATGACAGTAAAACATGTCTGATATTTATATCTGTAGAGCTGAATGAAAAACTATAATCATAACTCTTCGTGAACTATCAATTAGAACGGACTTTGACACTCGGCTGTTGACATCATCACGTAGAGTAATATATGCACACACCGGAAATATACGAAAATAGACTGCAGAGCGTTCGCGTTTTGATTGGCCCGTGAAGGCGATATTTGCATGCGTATCATTAACGGTGAAATGATCATGACGGTCGGTTTTAACTAGGTCTGTGTCTTAATAGCATAATACTAGATTGTATCAGCTATGCTAGTGTTCTAGCACTGCTATACACGCATTCCTTGATCACGTGAAATAAATAAAACCATTGTGATCTACGTCACTGTTACCATGGACACAATAAATAAATTATTATTTGTTAATTATAGAATATGAAACGTTTTAATTTTAAAATTGTAAACATTTTGAAAAGTGCTAACGCTTTTATAATGCACTACCATGCATTGACAGCTGTGGGACTCTGCGAATGATCTACTGTTTAAGTGGTTAAATGATATACGCCTGCCAACCCAGTTAGCCACACACACTGGACAAAAAATATAAAATACAACCAATCAACGCTGGTGGAAATATGAACGCTCTTGAACTGATCTCTGATAGAATTACGTACATACATTTATATGACATGACCTTTTACATGACATAGCGTCTGATGTATATTCTCTCCATAGAAAGAAAAACAATTAGATAATTATTATTATGCTGTATATACACATGTACTACATAGGACTACACATTGCTGCTTTAGATGTAGGGCCTATGCATAGGGGTGTTAGTTGACTGGTAAGATTGGGGTGTCACCGCTAAGATTAAATTAAAATATGGTATTAACTAATAAGACAACTGTTGTTGTTATGGATACATCAACGTAGAATTTATCCACGTAAATTCAAAACATATTTTACCTTTTGAAATTATATTTGTAAACAAATATTTCTTTCTATTTTGTTAGGTTGCTAAAATGGTTGCCCGCGACGTTATACCCGAATCCTGCCAGCAGTCTGAGGAAACGATGAACAACAATTTAACCAATTCCCATCCCCCTGATCCGCCTGACACCACTGCGACAACGTCAAACACTACAGTGGACGTCGACTCGACCACCATGACATCTTCCCTCAAAACGAATCTCGTCAACAACTTTTTGGCATCACAGACAAATTACCTCTACGACAACACCCATGACCAAGCTGCATTTCATGATGTGAAAGTCGAAGAATCTATACAGACTGAGCACGTATGTGCAGATCTACTAACGTCAGATAACTACAAATTCGGAACAGAATCGACCACCTCAAATAACTACACGCTGAATACAGATCAGTACATATTTGACGTGGATACTTCTGGCGTGCATATGTCGTTGGCGTCTCACATAGACAATTCGCGGGAAATGCAACTAAAGCAGACGACATTCCAAGACGAGGAACATCTGACTAGTGATTCTTCAGCGTCTGCTATCTCTGAAGGCAGTACGGAGCGTCTAGAAGAGATGTCGACATCAGACACTCTCTCCACTCACAGCTGTCATTACTACAGCAGCAGCGACGACTACACAGATTCGGTTGGCAGTGCTGATAGTAAAAAGTTTCTTTTACCACACAATGATACTCAGGACAGTCAGTCAGAACAAAAAGATGGGAAATACAGTCTAGAGTTTGAAAAAATATTGGAAAATTTGACGGTTCCTGGAACTGATTTTACTATAGATATTCTTGACAGTCATAAATACGCAGATCTTGTAAGTGTAGAAATAAGCGAGCAAAATCTTCTGACAGAAAATGATCCTTTTGACGCACCACCTGAAGAATTTCGCTCCAGATCAAACACCATGCTTGGATTGTTAGGCCAGACTCAGGGAGACTTGGGGAGCACAGTTCAGCTTGCTTGTCAGAAAGCTCTGCTCTACCTGAAAGACGAAACCCTCGGTAGCTCCGTTCTTCTTCCAGGAAGTTGTAGAGATCTTTCAAAATCTATAAAAGACTTCACACAGTTATCAAAAGACCCTGAAGATAACATCATTGTCAACAGCAATAAGCACACCAAGAACTTAATCGCTATTAGCATCTGCCTAACACTGTCATCAATAGCGTTTGGATCAATCAGAAACCTGCAGAGCAGCGTGAACAAAGAAGGAGGTGTCGGAATGTCTTCTCTCGCTGCCTGCTTTGCCAGTTTTGTTATTGGAAGCGTCTTCAGTCCTTTTCTTGTCCAGAATTTCCAGCCACGAAAATGTCTCATTCTCAGTTTATTTCCACAAGTGGTGTGGGTCGCTTCCAATATCTACCCTGTCATGTGGCTCATGATTCCAACCTCAATCCTAATGGGAGCAGCAATCGCCATGATGTGGAACGCTTTAAGCACTTATGTAACATTCTTGGCTAAAGGTTATTCTGAAAAGCGGAAAGAAAATTTTGAGCACACTTTGAGTCGCTACTTTGGCATTTTTGGCCTCACATTTCAAACCCACATCATAATTGGCAATTTAATTGCGTCCCTTGTTCTAATGTACGCCAACCAACCAATGAGCAGTCCCGTTAGTGGTTTAGCGATACTAAACATGACAAACTCATCCAATCAAAATGGCCAGTACATTAATCTCGACGATTCATCGAACAGAACATACGCTGTGATAACTGAATCTGTGATATCCAATCTTTCCAATGATCTTTCATTATCGAATACTACTTCAAGAGACATGATTCCGTCGTCGCATGATCATTTATGTGGCTCTGAATATTGCCATCACTACGTGATTGACGACGAATCCATGCACGTCAGCGATTCTACCAAATACCTGTTGTACGGCATCTACATGGGTTGCCTGTTCGTAGCCATCCTCATCTCGTTCTTGATGCTGGAGCCGCTGAACGAGCGACTGTTCTCATCACAGATAGCTTCGTTCAGCATGGTGGGCGAGCACCTCAAGTCACTGGGAAGGTTCTGCATGCTCCGCAAGTTCCTGCTGCTCGTGCCACTCTTGTTCTACAGCAATATGCAAAACGGATTCCTCACTGCTGAAGTTACAACGGTAAGAACTAGGTAGACAGCTAGATAGACATAAGTATACGTGGATTGACAGACAGACAGACAGACACAGACAGACAGACAGACAGACAGAACAACATACATACATAGATGATAGGTAGGTAGACACACACACAGACAGACTAGATAGATGGATACACATACATACAAAGTAGTATGATTTAACTAGCCGGGGTTGGGGAGCCCATGTTGCTACATACTCGAAATGTTAGCTGAAGTTCTACCTAGGATATTCATAAGAAGTAAAATCAATTAATATTTAATATTTATTTATGCTATTACATGACATTGTATTAATATTATTGTTGTTTATTTGTTGTTAATTATTATGTATATGTTTAGGCCATCCTTAAAAATAGTAAAAATCTTCTGAGTTTTATTTTGGCTGCATACGTATTAAATGTTTAGCTACATGATTTATAAATTAAAACTGGTTAAACAAAAAAAACATTCTCAAAAAGAGGTAAAATGAATTTTGACATGGGCCAATTTTTGTGGACAATGACAAACTTAATTTTTAGTTTTGCCTTATGCATTTATTATTATTATTTGACAGGCGTTCATCAGCTGTCCGCTGGGAGTATACATGGTCGGCTTCACTATGATCTGTTTTGGGGTGTGTAGCTGTATCAGCTCGTTCCTCAGTGGATGGCTCAACAGATTCCTTGGCAGAATCTCTCTCATTGTTATAGGTATGCACTGGCCTTTAACGTGTACACCTGGTGTGGGATAGTCTGTTATAATATTACATTTAAATCATTCAATGCATCATTGTTAATATTATATAGACATGTGATTCCATTTTATGAATAATTATCATATTATATATAGACATGTGATTCCATTTTATGAATAATTATCATATTATTTTTAATTTAATTCTATTTTATTTTAGATTTTATATATTATAAAAATGTTTTTAAATGTTTAATTTTTGTTTTTAAATGTTATTATATTCTTTTAATGATTGTAATGTGTTTCATTGTTGCACGAATAGCCCAGAAAATATCTTGACAAACACCATTAGAGTTATCGCCCGTTGAAACGTATCTCATAATCTGACTTTTACGTCTTACGATGTATTATAAGTCAAATAAAAAGTTGGAACTTGAGATAACTTAACGAAATCAAGACTAAATCATGTTGCTTTCCACCCCATCCCCAACCATAATTGTATTTAGATATTTAAAAATGTTCAGCTTTGCACCAATAAAGGTTGCACATGAGACTGATAGTAAATTATTTTGAGGTTATAATTCTTTTTTATGAAAACACTTGCTCACGTGTACAGCTTCCAGCAACTTCCGGTCTAGATTCCTGCGTATCCACTTCCTATTTAACACTTATACCCACTTCCTGTTTAGCGCTTATTTCCACTTCCTGTTTACCCCCTATTCCCACTTCCTGTTTACCGCCCACGTCACTTACTAACGAGTGCAACATGGATGTTTTATGTTAATGTATGTGTCCGATATTAATGTATTATATAATTATTTGCAGTATGTGTATTGTAATTTATAGAACATTTTTAAATTTCAAATAATAGTGTTGTCAATTATTAGAATAAATTAAGTAAATATTGTGAATCCTTGATTTTAATTTATTTGTAAGAACATATTCTGACATTAAAAATAATGAAATTTAAAAAATGTCTATATAATGCATAATATTCTGCGAAACAAATTATATAAAATAATATACAGTATTCAAAATCATTCATTAAAACATTACAGGCCTACTCGTTTTTAGTGTGTACTTCGGTATGAGGTCAGTTGTTGAAGTTTATATTTGACAAATCAAGGATTTATAATTTCATGTACGTTTTATTTAACTAACCATATATTTCTTTGTATTTCAGTGTCCATGTGATTTTGATAGTAAATAATAAAAAAGAAGAATTTTTATCCCTTTTAGTTTCAGTGGTGGCCAGACACCTACTTGGGAATGGAAACTTTATTAAACAAATTAAAACGTGTTTTGCAACACCGACTTTTAAATCTCATTTGCATAATTTTTATTTATTTTATAAAATCCAATAAAATTATGATGTTTGATAGTCAATGACCCACTTTTATGTTTAATATTTTTTGCTTTCAATTAAAGGTATGTTTTTTAAATTACTATTTCAAACCCAATATGTGCAAAAAACATTAGGCGAGAACGTAATATTTTCAAATTTGTCCATACATTTTTGGCGGGAAATCGATATGTTGAAATGTGTACACACATTTTAGGAGGAAAAGCTATATTTTCAAATTAGACCATGATATCTAATCTTAATAAAAGTGTATTTTCAGCTGAAATATATTAATTAATCTTAATTCCTGTTAATAAATTTCATTATCAGAAAATAAATAATACTAAATAAAAATACATTAATTTTTAATGAGGGAAATCCAAATCATAATTAAATTGTATATAAAACGCGTCTTTGTTTTCAGTGTTGCAGAACGAGTCATTTTTATACTCTGACCAAAAGTCGGTGGATTATTTATTTAAATATAGAAATCTATTAAAGCAGCAATATCTTTTTTTTAAATAAAAAAATAACAACACATGGAATGCTGATCCACCAAATCAAATGACAGTACAGCATTTGTCTAATCTAGATTTCTGTGTAAACCAGAACAATTTCAAAGTCCCACCCAGAAGCTACTTAATACTGGATAAAATATGTCTATACCAGCACCCTGTATAAACCAGCAATTGTCTAAACCGGATTTCTGTCTGAACCAACACAATTTCAAAGTCCCATCCAGCTACTTAGCACTGGATAAAATCTTTTATACCGGCACTCGGTCTAAATCAGCATATTTGATTGGTCCCAACTGGATCTGGTTTAGACAGAGTGCACTGTTCATTATTTCCTGAAAGTAAATGAATTAAAATTTACGAATAATGGAACCAAACTAACTAATAATATAATCAAAACCACATACATGCATATTTGAAAATAAGACAGTTAAAGGAAACTTTGATGTTAGGAAAACCATGAGTAACAATTTTTTTAAATAATGGTGACACAAGGTATTCGTGAAAAATTAATCCTTATAAATAGCATTACAGTACACGGACTATGTTATTAATAAACATATATCTAAAACGAACATCTTTATCTTGTTCAAAATCATATCTCTGTACAACATAAAAGAGACTTTGCTGCTTTGAGATTTCTTTTATCAACTTATAATAATAATGTTTTAAATAAAAAAAATTAATTAAAAAAAAGCACTTAAAAAGGTTAGAAAAATCACACTGGCACTACTGTGACAGACCGCCACCTGTCTAAAGCTGCTGAAACGTCTTGGTGTCGTCGCCGTGGATGTTGGTGGCCCTCAGGATTACGTAGTTGTACCCATCTGAACGTTGATCAATTATCTGTTTTCAGTCCCCTCACACATTAGCTTTGGTAAACTATTGAAGGCACGGTTACACCTTGAAGAGACGTTGTACCTTCTTCCTGCACAGTAACAAGAAGAAGCTTACCGAGCGTTAAGCGTCAAATGACTTTGTTTACCTTGCTTAGTGTGACTGACAAAGTAGCCCGTGTGGCCCAATCTGGTACAGATGGTTGCTAATATACCCCAAAAGCTGCTGTCCAAAAAGACAAAGATGTCATTCAGAAAGATGACAAAAAATGGCGGACCTGTAGCTGGTGGTTGTCCAATGGTGATGGCCGTTATGTCTGAGTTTAGTTTGGTGAGTATATGAGTCGTTGAGTTAGGGGATAGTTCACGGTAAGTCTGTGGTAAGAACTGGTTTCAACGACTCGTTTGCTTCAATAGAACTGACGTTGTATGACTTCGTAACGTGTCCAAGAGATCGTTCAGCTTCCGTGACATTTCAGTGGACATGGGATAAGTGGCGCCTTCATTTATTCTTTGATTTATAGAGTTATCTGCTCTTGGAATAAAGAGCTAGCTAGGACCCATTTCGATCCATTGTTGCAAAAACTCTATAGCAACTGAGGAATACAAGTTCCTGCTTTTCCACAAATTGACAATTTTTATTTCAAAACGTAATAGGTACCTTCAATTTCGTTTGTCTTTATGCATCATGTATGTTCTAAAATATACTTCAAAACATTTTATAGTAATTTTATTAATTTGAACATTTTGTGAGATATTTTAAATTTATTTTGTTAAAACACTACATATATTTAAATTAATAAATAATTAAAATTGTTCCAATAATATGCCTTTTGTCTATTGTTATTGCATATTTGAAAATACATGATGCAGTAATATGAATGTAGAAGTCTTTTCCTTACTGATATATAGATTAAATACACAAAAAATATATAAATTTTATAATTCGTTAAATTTGTTAAAAACATTTTGTTTTTATTTTTTTGGAAATCTGTTTGGTAACAAACAGCAAAAAAAATCCCATTAAAGTATAGAGATTACTAGACGAAGCATGACTGTTACAGTATGAGTGGTGACGCAAGGTGTACGACGTAAGGAAAAGACTTCAATCAGCTACATTTCCGCGACTTATTTTCTGATGTCTCTTTAAAAACTGTTAATCGTATATGCCAGAAATAAATAAACAAACAATTCTTGAAAACATTCTTAATTTAAAACAAAATTAATTTTATTTGGTTATTCTGAATCGAAATTATAAGTTATATTACTCAAAGATAAACATATCCCTGATTAATTGTTCGATTATTTATAGATTCTATTCTGGCCTGTATACCGTATATTATATTATTACATATTCTGGCATGTACGATATATATTATATATCAAATACCTATTATATGTGATGCAATAAAATAAAACCTTTGTTTTGATCGTGATTACAAATATGAAAGATGCTTAAGGAGCAATAAATACTTTAAAAAATAAACGTAATGTTCTTTTCACTGCAAATTAAATGGTATTTTATTGCATCACTACTGACCTATGACATACCAACCACGTACATACTGTATACATTTTAATTATTAAAATAAATTAATATCAATAAGCTGATTATAACGATAAATTGGAAATTTTATAATACATTTGAACCTTTTAATGTAATGTTTTCCATTCTGGAAGAAATCAAATGCATTATTACTGAACTGTATTCTAACTGTACAATACTGAATTATATTATACACGTAAATAAAACTTTATATATTTTAAATACATTTTATCGTATGTACGTGACCGTGGTACAGACAATTGGACACGTGACTTCGTGGGTTGAGGTTATTCGCCCAAATTGCTTGGCATGCTACCAAGACGATATAAACACTCGTCTTGTTGTCTTGGCAACCTGCAATAACATGTTTCTGATCTTTGTGTATTTTTATATTTACAATTTTTTTAAATTCGAGATATTGATTTAAAATTTTCAAAAACGTAAGTGGCACAGAGTGACAGAAACATGTTTATAATGTGTTTTAGTTTGTGCACTGTTCATTGTGTGAATTATATAAAATCCACACCTATGTATACTATTAACAACCCATGTATCTTACTAATATGGTTTCATTGATTTTATAACGTGCATTTCAAACTGAAAATTCACATATCAAAATAAAACAAACAAATTTAACAAATTCGAATTTCTACAAAATTGCAATTTATAAATTATATATTTGGTATATGGTCAAATTGTAAAGATTCAGATTTGTTTTCAAAATTCATTCTATTAAAACACAATGTTTTAACATTCACCTATGATCCAGTTTGCTGATACCAAAGAGGAATGAAGGATTTCGGGATTGTAAGTACACTGTACAGACTTAACAAAGAACAGTGCACAGGCCTATTTGACACCTATGATTGTGTGACAAACGTATTTGGAGGTACCATATAGCTGTATATGATAACCGTGTGTTTATAAACACACCAATAAACGTAACAAAATAAGCAAACGTGTAGCCTTTACGGCTGTGAAAAAAAAAATGGCGATTGCCAGGAAACACAAGGAAAAGCGGGATGACTCTGTTGCGTGTACGAGGGTTTAACCGACCCTCACCGTAGTTTAATCATTAATAAACGAGGCAATTTCAGCCCTCAACTAAATTGTCACTTTTCCCACGTCAGACTGTGAATGCATGGAAGATGGCGAGCTAATTCCTGCAAAAATTCCGTTCTTCATGATGACGTTTCTCCTTTCAGCCGCCATCTTGAATCTGGGCCTGCTCGTGGTGATGACGCGCTGGCACCCGACAAGTGATAATCTGTATCCGTTCTTCTTGCTGCTCGGCGGGTGGGGTATTGCCGATGGTATCTGGATGTCTCAAATGAACAGTGAGTATTGGAATAGAGGGCGTAGCCTCGGGAGAGGGGACAAGGGGGTCAGCTGCTCCCCCTTGAAAAATGTGATACAAAAAATAAGTAAAAATAATGGTGAAGCTGACATAGCTATTACTGTTTAACTTAACAGTATGCATATTCATTACGCTTTCATGTTAGTAAGCTCACTCTGTTCATGGGTTAAAAAGAGGCGGATCCAGAAAATCCATTGGGGTGGGGGCAATGACACGAGCCTAAGTTCGCGAAAATATTTTCAACGTAAAATACAGAAAAATCACAAAATTTAGGCCTCCCCGCTAGATCCGCCCATGAATTCCATGTCATTGTACAGCCTGTACAACAACCTTTGAGTATTTGCACCCCACCACTGTACATTTATTCAGCCTATTTGCCCTGAAATATATTAGTATTTAAAATGATAACTGCTTCTGGTATACAGTACTGTATCACAATCATTTCTAATGTGTCCATTCAACAATGTACATGTATACGAAATTGTGTTTAAAACCATAATAGTCTGCTTCTGTTTACCCTAAATCTAAGTAGTACAATTGATTGAGGAGCGGTAGCCTACGTAGCCCAATCTGTAGCATATCTGCCTTTGAAGTGGTTGTTCGTCGGATCGATCCTTCTCAGTTTAAGCTATTTTGAAATTTCTGGTTCAACAAAGGCCGTGGTATAATATGCTGTCCTGTTTGGGAAAGTGCATATAAAAGAACCATTGCTGCTTATCAAAAAGAGTAGCAGATTGTATTCGTCTGAAGAAATGTGTCAGAATTACCATATTTTTATGTTTGACGTCCAATAGCTGATGACGAGATAAAAAAAAATCAATGTGCTCCAGTGACGTTGTTAAATCATTTTAAAATGTTATTGTATTGCAGGTATGATGGGCTCGCTGTTTCCCAAACAGTTCGAGGAAGCGTTTGCCGCAATGAGGATTGCCCAGGGCGTTGGGCTGACCGTGGTGTGCGCCTACTCCCAGAGTTTCTGCATGGCTAGCAAGATTTACATCCTCTGTGTCTGCTGTCTCATCGCCCTGGCTCTCTTCTTCGTATCAGAGTTTCTGCTAAGACGCGAACCTACCACCGTGAAAATCGTGCACACTCAACAAGTTTCCTAAACCAGCTGGTTAGAAATACAAACACAAAATCTAGATCTTGAACCACAGAGATGACTGATGTCATAGTTGTGTCCCAAAGCAGGTGTCTGCTATAACACCTTGTTCTGAATGTAGACGTCAAGACGTTTGACTTGGCAGTTACTGTCTTTGACAATGGAGATGACCAATGTCATAGCATGGGGCACAAAACAGGTGTCTGATATAAGAGCTTGTTCTGAATGTAGACGTTAAATCTTTTGACTTGGCAGTCACAGTCTTGGATCACGGAGATGACTGATGTCATAGTTTGGGCCCAAGACAGTCATCTGACCAGGACCAGCATCAAATATAACAGCTTGTTATGAATGTAGACGTTAAAACTTTTGACTTGACCTCGGAGATGACTGATGCAATAACCAGGACCAAAGACGGCCATCTGCTATAACAGCTTGTTCTGAATGTAGACGTTATCCTGTCTTGGACAATGGAGATGACTGATATCATAACCAGGATCTAAGATAGGCGTCTGCTATAACAGCCTGTTCTAAATGTAGACGTTATCCTGTCTTGGACAATGGAGATGACTGATATCATAACCAGGATCTAAGATAGGCGTCTGCTATA
>JAUTWP010148152.1:0-11241 GCA_033042655.1 Cyathermia naticoides
TTACGTATTTCCAAGGCGCAACTGGGTGAATTATCGATATTTTTGGATTTAAAACGGCTCAATTCTATAAACTCCTGTCCAAGTCTTTTGAAACGCGTGCTATTTGGATGGGTGAGTGATGGTACATTGCTCACTGGAGGCAAGGTGATTTGCAATCCTTGCTGTCTGGCAGGCTGGAGAGCCTGCAAAGCGGATTGAGCCTTGTTTTTGGCCATGTTAAAAAAACTCCTGCTCTGTTGCTGGTCACTAAGAAAACCGTTGCGAAAACTGGTGACCATGCTGGGGATGAGACGAGCCAGATCATTTGCCGCACCATTTAGTCTGTGGGCCCAGGTAGGCACCTTGCTCAGCCGGTTACCGTTGGCGATACTGATCAACGACTGGGCGGTTCTCATTGGATCAATTACCCTAATAGCGACCCCGAAAATTTCTTGATGTATGCTATTGATAGTGGCGTAGATGGTTCCCAGATCAGATAGAAGTTGACTGGAGCTACTGGCAATACCCTGCTGCCCATGCTGACTGATATTATGGACAATCTGTCCCCCATCAACGAGGCTATCCAGAGCTTCATCCAATTTGGCAAGACCATTCAGGGTTTCCCCGCCGATTTCTCCCGCAACCACCTTGGCCTTGTTGTAGCAGTTGATCAGATGGCCAACATTATCATGAAATTCCCTGAGTCGTTCAGTAGTGTGATCGGCCAGGGTAGGAATAAGTTGAACCGTTGAGATGTCCACAGCCTGGTTGGCCGTGATGCCCGCATTATTGAGGTGTTTCCTGATATTATTGATATGCGGAGCAGCTTCATTGGGTAATGCTTCCGCTAGGTGCACCAAGGCTCTGCTGGCTGTCTGGATTTGCATGATGGCCCGTTGAGTTTTGACGATAACCGTGTTGATTGTTGTAAACAATTTGTTTATTTTTTGGACATATTTTTCTATTTTCTCTACTCCCTCACCTGCTTTTTCACATGGAATTCCAGCCAGAACCCCATCCATTGCACCCACTCCGGTGATAGTGAGTCCAAAGGGTAGTACCCAGCAGGTTCCACCACTCGCTGCAACAGATTCCGGGCAGGCTGCTCCCGAACCGGCACTGGTTCCGCCACCAATGGAAATATTGCCGACGGCTTCAGCAAGCATTTCGGCGCATCCGCCACAACTCACCATCCAAGGCCCCATATCAGTGGCGAGAGTGACTGCGTCGCTGATTATTGTGGTATCCAGACCTAGAATCTTATTGATTACCCCACCTAGGTCATTAAGAGCCGATTGGAGAATTTGAAACTGTCTATTGGCCTCTGTCCCTGACTGGTTGACCAGGCCAGCCAAAGCGGAAACGTCTTCTTGTATTTGATTTAATTCGCCGAGAACAGTTCCAATTTTTTCCAGCACAGAAACAAACAGATTGAGATCACTTGCCAACCTTTCAAACGTTCTCACTCTATTATTAAAGTATTGCTCCAGAAATTGAATTTGGCCGTTGACGCCACATTCCGGATCATCGATATAGCCTTTGACATCATTGGCAATGGCATCGGCATACTGTCCAGCCTCGTTAAAAGTGGTAATGGCTTCGGGGTTGACGGCATCCTTGAGGATAACATCCAACCAGTGATTCAACTCCTGGATCAGCTGGCTTCTCCACGGTTCGGGGTAATCACTGACCAGATCTTTTGCCTTGTTTATGGAGAAAAGAAGATCACAGACACTGTTACCCACCTGGGTACTGTTATTATCCCAGGGCGCGGATCCGAAACAGCGGTCAAAGAAGAACGGTTCATTCCCTACGGGACATCCACCCGGGGGATTGGGGTCGGCCGGGTGGTCGCAGCCTGCCACAACTTGGTAGGGGGTAACGAACAGCGTTAGACCAATAATGGCCAAGGAAAATAATATATTGAAAAAATATTTTTTCATGGTCAATTCTCCCGGGTGAAAAACCTAGAATAATAGATTACTTTTTTGTCCAAGGGGTAATGGCCAAAAAATTCCTTGAAACAGTTTTACTGCTTTCAAATTACCGATTGATTTTTTCATCTTACACCTCATCTTTTTCATAATTTTTCAGACCACTCTCTTACACCACCTTTATGGGACTGAATTTAGATCCTCAACAATAACGATCCCCCGTGCAAATCAATAATGGTTGCCTTTGATATAAAGCTGTCGGCATTATTGGTTGAGATTACGGATCAGGCGCACTGTCGGAGTCCCCACGGTATCGGATGCATCCGCCGGATAATCCAAAGTATCAGATGGCACACGGTTGTGCCTCAAGGCTGTTACATGGCCCGATAACCGTTACTCCACTGATGTAGTTGACTCCATCGTTTGCAGTCCATGCCTGGGTAACGTTAAAAGATCCGGATGAATCCGTCGTTGTCTGCAGGGAATCCGTTCTTGAAGATTGATTTATAAGGACGGTTCTAATTTCAACGGTAATGGCAACTCCTGCCTGAGCGGGTGTGATAGCCCCTTCGACATAAACACCAGCGAGGGGAAGGACGAGTTTGCCATGGGCCGCCTTCCCCAGGTCTATCGCATAACATGCAAAGGTAACTTTTGTAGTGCAGACAGAAGCCGGTGTAGTCGTCCCTATAGGTGCGGCGGCATTGGTTGCCTGGGCATGGGCAGGCAGAATAATGGAGTTGACCACCGGTTTGCTCCATTTACCGGTCATGGCCAGGGCGCCTGCGGCCGCACTGCCTGCGGCAATGGTTTTCAGGGCCTTTCTGCGTGACTGGTTGACGAGTTCGGATGATTTGGAATTAGTGGTCTGTACCTTGGTCGTTTTCTGCATCTTTCCTCTCCTTTTTTATGATCGATTACACAATTCGCTCTTCCGATCAATTGTTAGCAGGGAAAAGGTTACAAAAAGGTTACAGTTGCAATTTTTTGGTGAAAAAATATTTGGTGTAAAAAAGAGGAAGGGGAAAGTGAAAAGTTAATTTTTCTGCATCTGCAGGTAAAGATGCCGGAGCATGGGGCCAGGTCCGATGCCGCGCTGCCGCTCAAGATCTCTGGAAACTTTATTATAGATATCAAGCGATTTTACCCTGTTGCCAAGGTGGAGATGGGCCTGCATCAACCGGGCGCATACTGCCTCATTGACGGAATCAAATTCCATGGCCCGGCTCAGCAGGGGAATAGTTCGCTCAATATCCCGACCGGCTGCAAGAGAATCACAGAGTTGCAGGGTGGCCTGAATAAATCGTTCCCGCAGGTTTTCTCCGGCGCTGATAATCCAATAATCTACAGATGCCTCCAGAAAATTACCACCATACATTTCCAAAGCGGCCGCCATGGCATCCGATTGCAGAACGGGATTTCCGGCCCTGTGGACAAAATCCATAAAGACAAATGCATCCACACTGCAAAGCCGGCTGGAGAGGGTTATGCGTTTCTGTTTGACGACAAGAATGTTTCGGCGTATCTTTTTGTCCCCATCGGCAAGGGTAGCCCGCAGCCGGGAAAGGGTTACCTTGAAGGCGTTCATGGCCAGGTCGCCGTTGGCATCCGGCCAGAGCATGTAGGCAAGCTGCTCCGTCGACACCCTGCTGCCGCCAAGGGCAATAATTGTCTGCAGTAATTTTTTGACCTTGAACCCATGCCAGTTTTTATCCGTGAGGGTCTTGTCGCCGTGGATGGTCACGGAAAATACGCCAAGTGTGGTGATGGTGATCGGACTTTTGCGTGCACGTTCTGCAAGCATTTGTTCCGGAAACAGCATCTCTTCAAGACGACACGCATAATCACCGGGACGATACAGGGTTGCAATTCGCTCATTCTTCGGGACCATCGCCCTTGCCGTCCGCAGGGCATCGCGAGCATGGTCTATTCTTCCCAGCCGCAGCAGAATATAGCCCATCTCGATAGCGCCGAGGACGGCAATAATCCAATACTCGGCTTTTTTCCAGCGCGGCAGCCAAATGCGAAAATGATCCAGGGCCTCTTCATCCCGGTCAAGCTCCATCAGCGCCTGACCAATAACCAGGGCCGACATGCGCGCGACATTGCTGCTTTCGCACAATTCTCCGTATCTCCTGCTTTCAAAGGCATGGTTCAGGGCCTTCTGAGGTCTGCCCCGGATCAGTGAAACGATTGCGAGGTTAAAATGCAGGTAGGAATGGTAGTAATGATTGTATTCAGGCACGATCCTGCCTAACAACAGGGCGCCGATTCTTTCCGCCTCCTTTTGATCGGAGAGGGTGGCAACCGTATAGAGGTAATTGCCCAGAACCTGCAACCAAAGGCCGGGAGAAACAACCTCCAGCATCGGATGTTTGAGCAGATCGCAATAAATCCGTCGTCCTTCTTCCGGCGCTCCCTGCAACGTCTTCAGCAAAGCAAACGCGGACTGGTAGTGCAGGACAGCCAGGGGCGAGGTGTGCGGATCCTCTGCAAAAGGTCCGACATCGGCAAGGACAATTTCAAGCGCGGACAGATCACCCCGCCAAAAAGAAATATAGGCAACCAAGGCTGCATGGAACACGATAAGTGAGGGTGACTGCGCTTGCTCGGCATCCCACCGCATCGGTTCAAGAAGAACACTGGCTGATGCAAGATTTCCGGGTCCCATAATTTCCGCCCAGACCTGGAACAGAGCAAGAAAGGCCCTGACCAGTGGTGCCGGGGAACCCTTCTTCAGGAGTTTTTCGGCCCGTTCCCGCCACGGTTGAAAACGGTGAAAGGCATGGCCGCTGTCAATGATGGACTGCAGGGAAATTCCGATGCAGACCCCGGTTGCCTCTTCATCGCCGTCCAAGAGAAAAAGATTATACAGTCTCTCCAGATCAGAAAGCGTCGAGGGCGTGCCGGGACGTACGGCAAGGGTCAGTAATTGAATGCGGGGTGAAGGGGATTTTAGGGGAGGAAACCGGCGCAACGGAAAAAAGTGGGCCGCCAGCAGAGGGAATTGAAAATGCTGAACCCAGTCCAGGCCCTGGTGGCAGAGTTTGCCGGTATATCCCTCCAGGTCGCCTGCCGCCAGCAGGGCAGTGAAAGAAGGGAGAAGTGGTGCCGGAGGATGTGGAATATCATCATTTGCTGTTTTCTGCACCTGCTCTCCTCATGCTTCCCCCGGATCTTGCCCTTGCCAATACAATGTGCCGCTCTTCCGCATCAAAATCATTACCATTTTCTTACCATCACAACGATTGAATACGCAAGAGTTTTAACCTGAAAGAAGCAGGATAGGGAATACAATGAAGAAGACGCCCTGAACTGGAAAAGCTGGTGACGTGTCTCTCCCTATTCTGTTAAGGTACACGGCATGAAAACTATAATTCCTGATTTTGACAGACCTGTTCACCGCCAATCCACGGATGCCGTCAAATATGATGCCCGTACAAGTGTGTTCGGCAGCGATACCGTGCAGCCGCTCTGGGTTGCGGATATGGATTTACCGGTGCCGCCGTTTTTGCAGGATGCCCTGGTCAAGCGGATACAACACCCCTGTTACGGATATACGATGCAGAGCAGAGCGCTCAGGGAGGCTATCCAATGGTGGATGCGGGAGGAACACGAATGCCGGATCAACGCAGAGGAAATTTTGTTTTCGCCGTCCGTAGTCACCACCATGTGCAATGGTATTTCCGCCTGTACTGCGGAAGGGGAGGGAGTCGCGCTTTTTTCGCCGGTCTATGAACGGTTCTATTCTTCCATTCTCAATCAGAAACGTAAGCTAATCAATATTCCCCTGCTCCTTGACAAGGGACGGTATACCATCAACTTCGCCGCCTTTGAGCAGGCATGCCGGGCAGGAAAAATAAAAATGGTGCTGTTCTGCAATCCGCAGAACCCCAGCGGCCGGGTCTGGAGCGCTGAAGAACTCTCGGAGCTGGTTCGCATCTGCCGAAAATACGAGATATTCGTCCTTGCCGATGAAATCCATTCCGATATTATCTATCCACCGGCCAATCACACATCGATGCTTGTCATTGACGGCGCGGAGAAGTGGACGATTCTGGCCCATTCCATCGGCAAGACCTTTAATTGCAGCGGCCTGCAGCCATCCTTTGTTCTCATCCCGGACCACCGGTTGCGCAGACGTTTTCATAGGGTAACCCAGCAAACCCATACCGGTGATATCAATATCCCGGCCAAGATCGCAATCCAGGCTCTTTTTTCCAAAGAGGGGCAACGGTACAAAAAAGCGCTGATTCATTACCTGGCGGGGAACAGGGATTTTCTGGCCGGAAGAATCGCTCAAATGCGGCAGCTTTCTATAATGCTCCCGGAATCAACCTTTCTCGCCTGGATAGATTTCCGGGAAACCGGCCTGGCCCATGAAGCGATACGGAGAAAACTGGTCGATGCGGCAGGCCTTGGCCTCAGTGACGGACGTGCCTATGGTCCCGCCGGTGAAGGTTGGTTTCGACTTAACTTTGCCGTTGCCCGCACGGAGCTGGAAAAGGCCGTTAAAAAACTTGAGATGACTTTTGGGTAAGGGGTGGTGCACACGGCAACCCTGGGATAGATTCATAAAAAATCTTTAATACCGTCTGTTCCGTGTTCCTGGACTCGTACAGACGGGAAGCGGATAGACCTAATATTTTGCAATAGCCGGATTCCCCGCCTGTACGGGATTGACCAGAGGGCGGTAATTACAGGAACAAACATGATGTTGATTCGTCATCACTCGTACGAAAGCCGATAATCAAGAACATGAGGTGACCTTTTGAGAAGGTCTAAGAGCACTCTTGTCGCGCCAGTGGGCTGCCTTTTTCCTTGCTCACATTGAGCAGTTGAGCAAATACAGTTTGGCTTACCTTAAGGTTTTTTCTAATTTCTTTAATTTGGCTGGAGGTTAAATGTACATCCGGTATTTTGACGCCAAGGGCATAGAGTTCTTTTTCTGTAAAAGAGGTTGCAATGCCACTGTTCATTAAATCCTGAACAGTATTACCGACAGCTTGTTTTATGGAATCTCTCATAATTCTATCTCCAGGTGATTTTCTCTTGATACCTCCCAAAAAAACATGCAGTTTCCCCACAAAAAGAGCTTTTCCCTTTTTGGATTCTGAACAACGGACAAAACACCCTGGCTGCGCCACTTCTTTTTCGGCGCTACTCTCTGTATATGTTCTATGGCGGAAAACGGGAAATGGCTATCGAGGACATTAGCCTGATACCGACTCACAAAGCCCTGACCGAATGGCCCTCTCGGTTGTTACCACCATTCCACAGCAACGAGGGATAACATCGCTACAGCAATGATCTCAGGCCATATTCAGCAACGCTTATTCCTGATTTCAAGTCAATGCATTTTCCAAGAAAAGCCATGGCATCCCTAATTTCATTCAAGCTGATCTTTAGTGGTAATCACGATTAATTACTCAAGTTTCTGAGTTGACGACAATACGGCAAAAAAACATGCAAAACCGTCAAAATAACACCCTGTAAATACACGCAAAACCAGCAACGCCTTGACTTTGCTTAACTATTTTTGTATAGTATTTAATCCTCTTCGTCAGTCCTTTTTTCTCGTCGAGATTTCCCCATTTACTGTTTATTCCCCCCTCAGCTTGTTTATTTGAGACAGCTGGCAGGAAAATAACTACTCCCCGTTCATCTGCATCCTGTGGTTTTCACGGGTGTAGCTTTTCCGCCATTGTTTGATAAACACAAAGGAAGTGGAATATGAAGAATCTGTCGGCCCCTCCAGAATTTGAAGAAAAACAAGTACGGACGGCCCTGTTATTGGCTGCAGGTACAGGCAGCCGTTTAGCTCCGCTAACCGATAGAACGGCCAAATGCCGTGTTCTTGTCAATGAAATATCTATTCTTGAGAGGTTGGTTGATACCCTGCGTTTACACAACTTTAAGCGACTGGTTATAGTTGTCGGCCACCAGGCTGACTCTATCCGTGATTTTCTTGGAACTCGGGCCGGCGGTATGAAAATAACGTATATTACCAGCCCGGTATACAAAACAACCAACAATATTTACTCGCTATGGCTGGCAAGGCAGGAAATAGAAGAACCCTTTCTGTTGATTGAGAGTGATCTGGTTTTCAACTCGGAAATGCTCAAGGGTATGCTCCAGCCTGATCGAATCGCAGTCTCCAAATTGCAGCCCTGGATGAACGGCACCACCGTCACCATCAATCGTCACCGGAAGATCAAGGCATTTCATAAAGACATCCAAAAAACTGATGCCCGACAGTACAAGACCGTCAACATTTACAGCCTTTCCATGCAGACCTGGGAATCAGTTCGTAAAAGATTAGACCACTGTATTTCGAATAACAGGGTGAATGGTTATTATGAAACAGTTTTTGCGGATATGGTCACAGAGGGTTGTCTCTCTTTTACGCCGGTTCTCTTTGATGCCGACCGCTGGTATGAGATTGACACTATTGCTGATCTGCGCGCGGCTACCCTTATGTGCAGCCATCATCACCGGCCGGCTGCACGTAGACCTATCCATGAGGGTACGCAACCAGGTCGACTTGGACTTTCTTCACACCATCAAGCTGTTCCCAGCCCGTACTCGAACCCAAGGTGGGCTTGACCGTTATCCCGACAGCAAGGCTCCCGCTGCCATGATGCCGGCTTCGCTTTTTTTCCGACGCCCTTAGAACCACGATCTATTCAGTTACCCAAAAAATGACAAATCAATACTCTACCGCTCAAGAGCGTTACGATTATATCTCCAGTCAGCATGGCGGCTATTGGCGTCATGATTTTATCGATCATAATTACCTCTACAACCTCTATTTTCCGCCGGAAGAGTTTTTCAACCATCTTACCAGCCAAATCCATCAGTTGGTGTTAAATTATCCCGTTGCCCAGAAAGATCTGGCAGACCTGGTGGGCGATTTGATCGATCAGCCACCGGAACGGGTTGTTGTCGGCAATGGGGCGGCAGAGCTAATCAAAATTATCGCCGGTATGGGCCGCAAATTGATTGTACCGGTTCCATCATTCAATGAATACGCCAATGCCGCTCCTGCCGGCAGTGTTGTTGAGTTCGCCCTTGAAGCGCCCTCATTTCAGTTGGATGTGGATAAATTTGCAGACGAAGCCATCCGTTGTCAGGCAGGTTTAGCAGTGGTCGTCTCTCCAAACAATCCCACCTCATTGCTTGTGCCCAAGGTAGAACTTATCCGCCTGTTAAAAAAATTGGCCGCCCATGACTGCATGCTCATCGTTGATGAATCTTTCATTGATTTTGCAAGAAACAGCGACCAGGAGACCCTGGCAACAGAGCTTGACAGCTATCCGAATCTGGCAATTTTCAAAAGCATGAGCAAGGCCTATGGAATCTGTGGCATTCGAATCGGCTACATGCTTACCGCCAACTCCGATTTTGCGGCAAAGGTTCGAGACGGGCTCCATATATGGAATATTAATGGTTTTGCGGAAGAATTTCTGCGTCTTGCGCCGCAGTATCGCCAAAAATTTCGCGAGAGCTGTAATAAGGTTAAGGCGGATCGTGATCATTTTTATGAACAACTGCAAACGATCCCGGAAATGACGGTCTACCAACCTGACGCTAATTATATTTTCTGCCGTCTGCCTGACCACGCTGCATCCGGACCGCAGGTAACAAAAGCGCTGTTTATTGGGAACAATATCTATATTAAACACTGTCTGGGCAAGACCATGCCGGAATCCGACCGTTATCTCCGCATAGCAAGCCGCACCCGGACGGAAAACAGCAGATTGGTCAAAGCGTTAGGCGACATTATCGGCCGGGAAAAGAAATAATGGCCCGGCCCGACTCAACGCAATCACCTGTTTCCATACTCTCTTTTGCAAAAGACCTGCCGAACATCTGTTCTCTGGCCGGACTGCTTTGCACGCTTCTTGCTATATATTATGCAATTCTGGGCCTCTTTCCGGCTGCTATGATCGGCCTGATCTGGGCGGTGTTCTTTGATTGGAGTGATGGCATTATCGCCCGGCGCCTGAAAGGGCGAAACGATAAACAACGAGAGTTCGGAGGGCAGCTCGATTCCCTGATCGACATTGTCAGCTTCAGCATCTGTCCGGCAATTATCCTGTTAAGCTACGGCCATTTCAGTCCCTGGTTCGTACCCGGAGCCTTTATTATTGTGGCAACCGGAGTACTTCGCCTCAGCTATTTCAATGTCTTTGGGCTGGTTGAAAAGTCGACCTACATGGGGCTGGCATTAGACAATAACATTATCATTCTGGTCTTTGTATTTCTGTTTAATGGAGCAATCAGCCAAGCGACTTTTTCTGTTTTTCTCTATATCCTGCTTATGGTTCTAGCCGCTTTTAATGTGGCCTCAATTAAAACCCCTAAATTTGCCGGTCGATGGTATTACACTCTCATCCTGTACACCCTGGTCATTACCGCGATATACGGCCGGCAATTATTGCATATTTAGCAATGAAGAGCACATAGCAGTGCAAGCGGTGCTGCGAGACCGGTTTTGTTACACTGCTCTGCCGTGTAACATTTTATTTTTGGTTCCTAAAAAAGGTTGCAACCCGTTCTGCGGGTAAACGAGCGCTCCTGAAATAAACCATTTTCATCGTTTGTTATACCTTCAAGACATGGCGGTTTATCTGATGAAGCCGACAGCAACAACCGCTCCTTTGCTCAATAGTTCAACCAGCCTTACTGCTTTCACTTCCCCCATAAACATAACCATCTGATTTTAGAAGTAAATTTAGATGTGATGGGTCGGAAACAGGTCAGGTTCCCGCCGTCTTTCCATTGACATTCAGGTGTTTTTTTGTATTCTATGAAATTATTTTGTGGGATACTTGTCTCGTAATGATTTGTTTATTCTACCTGAATCAGTGATCCAAAAAACCTTGATAATCCCTCAAATTTGTTGAAATACCAGTTACGCTTGAAATTGTTTATCCTTCTTCATAATGCACCCCGAAAGCCCGGCAGGCTACAAGTTGGGCGCATGACAAAAGCGCTCTATCCAATCTCGGATGGGCACTCACCATCACCGTAAAGGACTTGCTCCTCAATAACCTTTACATATTGCTTGTCTTTTCGGAGTTTCGCAAACTCGCTATCTGCCCATACTCTTCGTTACACAAACAGTTACATAGCCATGATGTTAGGCGCCTGTTTGCATGCCTTGATTATGAACAAAAAATCTGCGCAATATTGTGAAGTTGATTTTGCCTTAAGCCCTTAGCCTGATCACTTTCAACTGCACTAAGCTTATTTGCATAAATATCTATAAACAACTTGACTATCTCTTCTAATGATGGAATCTTTCAAGCAGGAGGTAGCCATG
>JAUTWP010148263.1:0-11240 GCA_033042655.1 Cyathermia naticoides
CTCACCTACGCACACATACACTCACACATACACTCACACATACACATACACGCACACACACACACACACACACACAAACACACACAAACACACACACGCACATACACACGCACGCACACTCACTAACTGACTAGCACATAAACGCACACATACACGAATTCTTAAAGTATACAACAGCGTTTAAGAAATGTAGAAACTTTCATTGCAGTGCATTTAAAAGAAGACTACACAATAACATAGAAAACAACAAGAGAAAATAATACAAAAAAAAACCCGAATAAAAAAACAAAAAAGCCATATGAAGAACAAAGTGAGCAACCCCGCAAAATTACATTAATAGTATCACCTAGTTTCATACTATCTAAAACCAACAGGTGTTTATATTTCATTACAATAAACGTTTCTCTGGAAATTTGTAGATATGAAGCTGTTTTCAAAATACGGACCCATTCATGTCTTATCAACCTATTTTTAAAGTACATGCAAACATATTTTAATGTATGTATTATTAAAATACAACACAAAAGTTATCAAGGTATTTTAAAAATATGTTCCAGGATAAGTTGTTTAATAATTTTAAAAACACACGAATACTTTTAAACAATATCTAAAGGAACCTAAACTACTATTTAAAAGAGTAGTTTCATGTTTAAAACATTTATCAAAATAATGGGATTGGTTAACACTAAATTATATTTGAGTGTTCACATTCAAACTGATCAGCTAGATCCTGAGATGGAATCAACTTTGTAAATCAACGTATTTTCATTACAGTGTTTGACCTCCACCAGTTTCAGACATCATCTTTCCACCAACGTCTTTGGTTTAAGTTAAAGTTTAATACAGGTTTTTATTTATTTATATCTTTACGTATTATCACATGTTATTTCATCCTCCTGTAAACCATCTTGTCATGTTTATTATATTCATTATGTATATGTACCTCTAACGCCGTTGTGGAACGGCCTGAGCGAAATAAAGTTATGTTCTGTCATTATGTGGGACAGTTTATTAACAAGGACCCCATGATGCTTAAAAGAATAGCTTATGTGGCGGTACCAGGCTTCCTCTGACGAGCATGTGTTGTAATAGTTGAAGTTTCCTCTAACTGTTTGTATGCTGGGTGATAGTTGAAGACTTTGACAGGGTTAGAGTGCTGGAATGTCATCAGCTCGAGCATCTTCTGGCTGAAAACAGCTTAGATGGATAATACAGCAATATTGTTTTCCCATTGCCTCCTTTTCTTTTTCTTTTTTGAATTCCATCCTGTATCTTTCCCATTCTGGCAGCTATCTTTCAACTCCTTTGTATTTTTATTACTTTATGTTTAATGTGTGATGCAGTTTTATGGTTTAAAATGTGTGTTGTTATTTCTTAATTACAGGTACAAACCAAAACACACCTTATTGTACTACAAACACTGCCGGATACTCAACTCAGGTAGGTCAAAGTTTTTAAAGTTTTTTTATATTATTACGTGATGAAGGATTGAAATTTAAAAAATGTGTTTAACTATGTGATTTAATAGGCCCATTAAAAACAAAAATTTAATTTATGTTTCCCGGATTTAATTTTTGAACATTTGAAAAAAGTAATTTTTTTATTTTTATTTAATGACACCAATAGAGCACTGATTTGTATCTTATCAGGTATTGGACATCATACATATGGTCATTTTGACACATTTTTTGGAGGAATCCTGCTGTTGCCACATAGGCTACTCTTTTCAATATAAGGCAGTTCTGATCATACCATTTCATGAAAGTTTTAAAAATAACTATCAATTCACCACATGCATACAAGCATTAATCATTTTAATGTTTTACTATAAAAGATACATTCCATTATTCAAAACATCAGCTATAAAAACCCAGAATTTTTACCAATTCTGGAGATAAAAATTGAGCAAAACCTAGCAATTCAGACAATAAAAACACTATACTTCTTTACCATTAAATTTACTTCAAGGTGCTTGAACACTTATTTAGTAGGCTAGCACATGACAGGATCCATTGGGGAATCGTGAACTAGTTTTAAAACATGAACAATCCTGGTCTTATAGCCCAGCGGTACAGTTTGTGGGTTATTGTTGAATGTGTCTCTGTCGCCAGTACGTGTCATTATAAATCTGCACCCATTGATAAACCAGTCAAGATGGCTTCTTCCTTTGGGGATCAAATTACCGAATGCCATCATGATTTCGATCACTCACTGATCTACCATTGTGGATACAGGTTGTAAAAAATCAATGGATTGGCCAGTATTCTTGTCACTTTGTGATTGATGCATTTTGTGTTTTTCATACCCATTCCACACTCCAGTGCATCATAAAAACGCAAACATTTGTAAAGAATAGTAATAAATGCACAGAATATATATATAAAAAACCTGTATCATGTTTTACTTTTATTTATCATCACAGTGTTATGTACATTTTAATATTTTCAGTTTATTGTTGGTTGCTTTCGGAATAAAAATGAGTTGAACTTTTGACTTTTATAGACTGGTATAAATAGTGTAATAAGGTCATATTTGTCTATGATTTTATCACCAAGGAAGTGTGCCCTCCTTTGAAGCGTTCAGTCATCGGATCGATCCTTCTCAGTGGACCTACCTGCCGTTTGGGCCATTTTCCATTCCAACCGGTGGTCCACAACTGGTTCATCAAAGGCTGTGATATGTGCTGTCCTGCATGTGGGAAAGTCCATATAACAGATCCCTGGCTTTTTATCGGAAGGAGTTGCCTCTATAGCGGCAGCGGGTTTTCTCTAAAAAAAAATGTTTCAAAATGATCATATGAATGACGTCCCAACAGCCGATGATAAGATAAAAATCAATGTTAAGTGGCGTCGTTAAATAAAACAAACTACTTTTACAAAAAATACTTATGGTGTACATCATGTGATTTTTCTATCCTTGATATTACATGTTTTAATGAACTCTTGTATTTCAGGCCTTAGAAAGTTACTACCCAGGGTACGGTTCTGCTGTTGCTGCTGCTGGGTATTATCCCAGCAGTTTTCCATACATCCCTACCACATCGTCTGTCTCGTCAGCCGCCGCAGTGCCTTCCACACAAACATATCAACTTATAGATGTACCGTCAGCCACAGCACCAGGTTGGTAGTAACGTCTGTGTCTATTAATTCGAACCAGTGGGGGCAGAGGGGGTGCTTGCATGCATAAAATGGCCCCTGAATAAACATCTTGATCCTGTCCTGTTGACTGAGGTCATAACTGGGTCCCCAGATAGGCGTATGCTATAAAAGCTTGTTCTGAATGTAGACGTTAACTCTTTTGACTTAACGACCCTCCTCATCTTGTTCTGGAACACAGATGTGAACAAGGTCATAACAGGGTCCCAAGATGGGTGTCTGCTATAATAGCTTGTTCTGAATGTAGATGTTAAATCTTTTGACTACTTTGATATAATCCAGCCCATGAAAAACCTACTACTTGGCATTATGTTAGTATTAACCTTGTATAAGTTAACCAGATGCTATTGTAATTTTATTATATGGAACAATAATGTTGTAATTTTATTTTGCCTTTGTTGACATCATGGACAGGACACAACATGATGTTTAATGTCCAAGTTCAGAGCCAGGATGCTATAGCAGATGCCTCTTCTGGGTGCAGTTTATGATTTTATTCCACATACGGGACAGGATATCATGGGTTTTGGTTTTGTTTTTATACCAGGTGTACTTCATTCTTAGCCCTGATACCTGAATAATTGTCTATTATTTGAATAGAAAAGTGTTTTTTGGCAAGTTGAAGTCCATGGGTTTCTAATATTATAAGTTTGACATCTAATATCTGCAGATAAACCTGTGCTTGGTGTTATTAAACATACATTTCCTTTATTTTTTATATGTGAAATTGTATAATAGAAAAAAATATCACCAAATCTTTTATTCCCAATGGAGATGGATTATAAATTTGATGTCAAAAAGTTGTAACCTTTTCCCTTTAACTTTTATGCTTGTGTTATAATATGTTGAATGAGTTGTTTTTATGGAACTACTGAATATTACTTGACATTCATATAATAAAATTAAACAGCAGAAAGTTGAAATACATTAGTTTTTCGTCCAGTCATATGAAATAAGAATGAAACAGTATCACCAGTTATGACCATTTTATATTATCAAGAGATTCCAAAGTGTGGTCTAGTTTCTCACATCATTGGCCACCAGTGTTTCCTCGTCATTGAGTTATGTGAACATGCAGACAAAACACTACCATTATGACATTTGTCAACATACATTGATTATTTGTCTTTTTGTTCTTGAGAAGAATGATGAAGTGGTCGGCTATAAAAGCTTTGTCGCTGCTGGATTGATTGGCCTTTAACAATTGTATTGTTAATTAAGTTCAAGTGTTTATTAAAAATTATACTTTTATGACTTAAACCAAAACAAATGAAATATTTCTAGTTGACTGAACCTACTTTAAAAAAAAGATAGACCTAAATGTTAAAGTTCAATTTAGTTCCTTTTTTAGTATCAGTTAGTAGATAAAAAATCCAACATTTTGTTTTTCATTAGGTTCACAGTGTTTTAAAAGCCAAAATCAGGTTTTACTCAAAAATGTTGAGATTCATATTGGGGTGTGAATTCAGGCCCAAACACAGGCATCAACATTTTTAGGAAATATTTTATGTAGGATTTTTCAAGGATAACAATTGTACTTATCTTTATGAGATGCAAACAATGTTTTATTTCACTCCCATGTATCTATGAACAATAGTGATATTGTGTCTTTAGAAAGGAAAGGAATTTTGTTCAACCATACCCATACATATTGTTTAATCAGTGGATGTTAGGTGTCAAACATACAGTATTTATAACACATGGCCTTCAGAAGAAACCCACTACCACCACTAAAAATAGTCAAACCTGTCAACCACCAAAGGGAGTAACAAAAAGTGGGCAATTAAGACAGGTGGCTGATTAATACAGTTTATATTGTACTAAATTAGCTGATTTGGGAGAAAATAAAGGTTACCTTTAAAGACAGGTGGCTGCTTATTACAGATGGCCACTTTAGCAGGTTTGAAAAGGAAATAATTATTTGCCATCTTTCAGTGTGTAAAATTAGCATGTCCTCGGTTCACCTTTTTTCTAAATAGTTAAAATTTGCGATTTGCTTCCCACATATCTGTTTCTGAAGCTCGCATAAACAGCAATTATTGTCAATAACAGGTCTTTGTGCAGGGATTAGGAAAGGCATTCTTTCTGACTAATACTCTCCAATATATTCCTAAATGGATGTCTATTTATAAAATACCCTCTTGACGGCTGAAGTAGACCCAGATTAAAACTGCCATGAGACACAATTGGGCCAATGACATTGAGAAATACATTCAGGGTCCATTGTTGTCGGCAAGTGGGAAAGAACCACTTTTGACCCGTCTCCCATAAATCTGCCCATCGCTGACAGAGCCTCCATGTTGTAAGGCCATCATCGGTGAATGATGCACTGGAGATGATTTATTCCCCTCCAGTCTGTAATTTGTCTTCCTACATATTGTCTCTTTCAAATGATGCTTCGTTTTCAATCGTTCTGTAAATGTCCGTCTGCTAAGCTGGTCACTTAATGTATTGGGCAGTCCTCGGTTCAATGCTTCCTAGGACTATTGTTAATTTTGTGTCGTAGTCAGGACAAAATGAGTCTTGACATGGAAAAACCAGAAAGGTTTATTATTTGTTTTGTTGCCAACTTAATCGTTGTTGGATGGTTTGAGTCGCGGTTCGCTGAAGCTGTGACAGTTGTATTGGTAAGGGAAAATAGCATGACATCTCCAACAAAAAGATTCTTTTCCAGAAGCTAAGGTCTATTAACTATGTTATGTATTTTTAATCGCTGTCAGACACAGTATTGACCAGCGGTAATCTGATCTTTTTCCAATTGCTTTTCATTTAATGCATACAATATTGAGTTTGTCTAAGCCAGGAGTAATTTGTTTATTGCTGTTTGCTAAGTAATGCAGATAATTTGTATGACAAATGGCATTGAAGCATTTGTAATATGGAAAAAAAGAAGATAATGCTATTTTTGAAATCTGCAGATTGAGACAAGTAAAGCAGTGTTTTCTGTTTGTTTTTAAATGATTGTTGCTTCAACTATGTTAATTCATAATGATCCATCATAATAGTCAAACCTGCTCAAGTGGCCACCTGTATTAAGCAGCCACCTGTCTTCTAAGCTTATCTTTATTTTCTCCCAAATTAGCTAATTTAATATAATATAACCTGTATTAAGCAGCCACCTGTCTTATGAGGTCACTTTTTGTAACTTCACTGGACTGGAAATATATTTAACGTGCCTACATCACTCCTGGGCATGGTGTCCGACAGTGCCAGATACCCTACCCAGGACGGGAAGAGCTTGTAACTCCCTTAGGTGGCTGTTTAATACAGATTTGACTGTTTGGATAATATAGGAAGTTTCAATGGCCATGTACCAAGGTTGTCGACTATTAAATTTCATGCAATTTGGTGCAGTAGGTTCGATTGTCATTGCAGACATTTTGTGAGGTCTGGTCAAGTTGTTTAACGTCTACGTTCAGAGCCAGGCTGTTATAGCAAACACCTCTCGCGGGCGTCGTTTATGGTTTTATCTATCCACTGCGTCCGGGACAGGAAGTTTGTGCGGTGTTTTTTAATGGAGATTGTATACAATTATATGAGGTTTCTGACTTGTTACATAAATGAATTAATTTATAGATTTGTCTTGTTTAAATATCCCTTGAACTCTTATGCTTTACAGATATGATTTCGAATATGATAATACTTACACATTTTATTTAATAAACTGGTTTAAGATTTTGTCCCAAAGCAGACATCTTTATCTTCAATAAATTGAGTTATCCTAGGTTATTACTCTTGAAATTATGTGTTATAGCGCCATGTTTTAAAAAGTTTTTATTTTTATTTTTTTAGCTGATCCCCAGTATGGGTCAACAATGTCAAGTCCATCACCTCCTCTAAAAGAAAATGGTACAAGTAAGTTTTATATTTCTGTAGGTAATGCTGATCTTTGCATTGGTCAGGGTTCCAAATCAGGGCTGGAATTTTATGAATTCCCACAGTATTTACCATCATGCCACATATAAAACTTCTCTATTTGTTGTGGTGGCCATGGTATCTCCTGATTCAGTTTAAACAATAGAAGTGTTATCATGGTAAAATCATATCTCTGCTCAAGACAGAGTATAAGGGGAGCATATAGGCTAAATTATGAGGACCTGCACATATGAATCAATGCAAAATGATGTGTGCTAAAAGAGAAGCAAATCATGCCCCATTGGGGCTCAAATTTAATGGCTTCGCTGGCGGCCATTGCCACTAGTTTTGTATAAATTGCCATAAGGTGCTTCATTGGTAGCATTTTTTGGACACAGACAAAATAACTGTTGTTATATAAATGTTTTGCAAAACTTTACTCAACAAATTTCCGTATGTTAAATCAAAGAGTATTTCAGTTTCACCCATGGCCAAACATTTTCATGGGTTACAAATTCTTTAGTTCAGGCCCTGCCACTGGTGTCACCTGTTGTAAGAAAAGCTCTTATCCAACAAGCTTGCCTGTCACAGTAATTGCTGTGCTCATCACCCTAAAACAAATTTCGACTTAATTGAAACCCGGATGCGGTGGATGGCTAAAACCATAAACTGCACCCGAGAGAGGCATCTGATATAACAGCCTGGTTCTGAATGTGGACGTTAAACAACATGTCCTGTTCTGTCCTTAAATTGAAAATTGTTGCCTATGTGACCGTACGTCATAATTATGGACCAATTGCAAAGATCTAGCATTTGTAGATGTAGTTAGTAATGCTTTTAACTTTAACTTGCATAATTAGCACAAGCTGCACCAATCACAAAACTAGCATTTAAGATATTAAAGTGGCAGTGTTATTAAATAAATTTTTTTAACCATTTAGAATATATCTTGTACGTTTGTTTGATGCACACCACGCTCCATTTGTCTGATGCAACGATTTGCTATATCGTAATTAAATCACGTGAAAAACACTATAAATCAGCGATGCGGGTCTCCAGCACTACATCGTAGCACTATTCACGTGACTTAAACATGGTGCAGCAGATCATTGAGTCGGAAAAATGGAGCATGGTGCGCATCAAACAAACATACAAGATATATTCTAAATGGTTAACTATTTTTAAAAAACAGACACTCCCCCTTTAATGTTTAACTTTGCACCAATTTCACAAATCTTGTAGTTGTAGTTAGTAAAACATTAAACTCTGCACCAATTTAGATACAGTGGACTCTTGTCTAATCCAGGTTTCTGTGTAAACCACTATGATTTCAAAGTCCTATCCAGCACTGGAGTAAATCTATCTACACCAGCATATTGTGTTGGTCTCAAGTGAATCTGGTTTAGACAAGAGTCCAGTGTATAGATATGCTTTTAAGCTTGCACCACAATTTATACCCGTAACTCTTTCATTTGTTTAACTGTATGTCATATGCATACATGTAGCACACAAATAAAGTGATTTTAAGTTTTAAAGGCAGTAATTATTCAAATCTACTTTATAAAATCTATTGCCATGAACATATTGCAGTTTTATCATTTAGAAGCATTTAGTAAAGTAAAAAGATTGTTTTATTTAATGACATCATGCATATGGCCATTTTGAGACATTTCCTAAGTAGAAATACACCTACATAAAACACCTTTAAGAAAACAGTTTTTCATGCCAAATTGATTTTGCAAGAGACATAAAAATACTACTATTGTATATTAATTTGTGTTAGAGGATTCATTGTGTTCATGTACATTGATTCTTCTTCCATCCTAGTGTATGCAGGTAGAACAGGTAAACAGTAGTGATTCCCCAACCTTTTACTCTTATTTGCAGGGAGAGGATCTCGGTCTCGTGGGCGGAGTCGTACACAGCCATCCCCTGGACCCGAGTCCGATCTTGAAAGAGTTTTTGTGTGGGACCTGGATGAAACGATTATCATCTTTCACTCACTTCTCACCGGTACTTATGCTCAGAGATATGCAAAGGTAGGCGCCATTTTACTTTCTACAAGACAATTCAGGGATTAATCTTTATGATAATAAAAGAAAACACAATGAAACAATTTCTTGCAATTTTTTTAGGGTTAAGCCTTTTTTTTACTTATTTTGACTACTACTAGCTCTAAAAATCAAGGACCCTTTTTCATAAAATTGGGGAAAAATATTGATAAAAGTTTAAAATTCAGAAACTTTATAATAAATTTAGGGAATTCTTTGTGAAATGAAAGAATTTTTGAAGGGGAATGTGGCCTGTGACCTGCCTAAAATTGTATGGTAGATTAATCCCTGGAATTTTAATGTCTTGTTTTGATCCACCAGATAATTTTTTAATTCAATTTTAAAATCCTGTTTGCTATGAAAGGTCACACTTGTTGATCTATAAAAAACAGCCAGGTGGTTAGAGTTGTTTGGTGATCAGCGTGAAATGATCACCAGTTATTTATTGACCTCCATGGGGGGCAATAAATGATTCCCTTGGCCATGCTCATGGGCAGAATTCCTTGCTGGGGTTCTAATTTCTTTGTCCCATGTTGTCTTTCTGGTGATCCAGCCTGACCTGGCTTGTAATAAGTTGTTGCGAATGGGTTTGTCCAGACAGATTGAAACTAAATGGGCCATGCATAACTGGCTGTGTTTGACAAATGAGCAGATGTTACAGGCGATGATGTGTCGGCCTAATGAACCAAGAATTCTCGTCTCAATGAAATCATTCCATCTATGGGACATTGTTGCACGCATTTACATTTTTTTCTCATTTAGTTTTTAGTGCTTTCAAGATTCATGTAGCATAACAAATTAACAACCAAGCATGTTTGGTTAAATTTGACACTATGATAGAATTATCATATTTCACTGGGTTTTTTTTATCTTGTTATGTCTGGGTTATTATTTTTTTTTAATTACTGTAAAAAGCTTTAGATATTGATGGTAAATAAAAAAATCATTTGATTTGTGGTTGCTGCGGTATCCTTACAGAAGAAATATATTTTTTTAATAAGCAGCACGAATGAATTGGTAAAAAGCGTAACTAAGGGATTGTTCATGATTCTTAACATTTTCCTTTTTATATAAGCTAAAATGGATGTCAAAGCTAGCATAGAAATGATAAATTAATCTTTTAAAACATCAATTCTTAACATTTTCATTTTTATATAAGGTAAAATGGATGTCAAAACTAGCATAGAAATGATAAAGTAATCTTTTAATCTTCGGTTGTGTAAAAAAGGAAAATGTTAAGAACATTTTCCTTTTTTACACAACCAAATGGGTGTCAGAACGTGCATACAAAATTTAAATTAATCATTAAAATATCAATTGAAGTCATGAAAAAAAATCATTTTAAGCTTTCTAATTTAAGTATGGAAATCTGAAAAAACATTTTAAGCTTTGTAATTTAGGTATGGAAATCTGAAAATTAGAACTTGTGCATATAGGGAAATATTAATAATTTTGAATGATCCCAAGTTCAATGATTACAGTTGTATGTTTACTATTTTACTGAAAACTGTAATGCATTATGTGATGTGTGTAATGGAAATGGTTGCCATGATTGATTAGGATTCCACTATGAAAGTTTGTCATGTTACACTGATCCAGCAGAGATCAACCTATCACTGAATAGTCAGTCCGCCATCACAGCTCCGAGTTGATAGCATACCACAGTTTAAACCTATTGCCTTTTTTTAACAAGAACTCTCCATAAGTAACTGACATCAACACTTTCCCAGCATGCACCAGTTTAAACCTATTGCCTTGTTTAACAAGAACACTCTTCATAACTACCTGCCATCAATCAACACTTTCCTACCATTCAACATTTTCCCAGTATTCTATTTACCACAGTTTAAACTAATACAAATGTGTTATGAAATAAAACATTCAGTAGAACAAGTTCTGGAGGGTCTACTTCCAATAAAACTGTTGAGCTATTAAACAAAAAAATGATTCTTTGAAAAAAAACAGCTAGTTCAGAAGGTTAATAAAACTGTTGAGCTATTAAATAAAAAAATCATACTTGAAGAAAATGTCCTATATTTAATAAAACTGGACCTATTAAACAAACATCATACTTAGAAAAAACTTCCACAAAAAAGTAAAGTTTTGTTTTGTTTAACAACGCCACTGGAACACATTGATTTTTATCATCATCGGTTATTGGACGTCATTCATATGGTCA
>JAUTWP010148374.1:0-11240 GCA_033042655.1 Cyathermia naticoides
AAAACATTTATTATAAGAGGAGAGAGAGAAGAAATAATAGTGTCACTAAACATCAGGTAAGTGAATATAGGTTCAGTTGGGCTATAGCGTATTTTCTGTATGACATCGGCTGTTTTTTAATACTGTATGGACAGGCATATACAATGTACAATGTTTATTATTGAAGAACGGGCGGTGCTGATAGTTATAATATTCATCGAATTCAAGATAGTTTCATATATCAGGTTGTCATCACCTCCAATATTATATAACTTATGCATATTAATAACAAACACATGCATAGCTACTTGTTTGTTTTAACAAGTATATTATGCCCTATTACATGCTATGCAGATTGTATAGCCATGAGTTTGTATTGGGAGCTATAGGGGTGATCAAACCGTTTAACATCTACATTCATAGCAAGCTGTTATAGCATACACCCGTCCTTGTCCCCAAGTATGGCCTTAACCATTTTTTGTGGCCCAGAAGGAACGTCATTTATATAGATCTGCAATTGAAGTTAAGGGTGTAACAACCAATTTATTTATTTTTATTTATAATGGAAAATTAAAAAACCTCCCATTTGGACGTAGAGATACCCATTAACCCTCTACCACCTCGGATATAATTTGGTACATAGATTTTTGTATTAGACACATGGGGTTGATTTTAAACAAATAATAATAATAATAAATAATAATTAAAAATGGAATAAAATAATTGGTTTTGGTTTTCAATTAGGGATCAATAGATCGATCACACACACATGTGTACACACACACACACAATACAAATAAAAACACTTGCACATAATACAAACACACATGTGTACACACATACACGCACACACATACACACACACACGTACACATACATACACACACATACACACACACAAACAAATACACACACATACATGCACACATACATACACACACATACACACAAACACACACATGTACACATACACACACAAACACACACATACAAACACACGCATACACACTCATACACACACACACCCCACACACACACCGACCGACCAACACATAATTAATGTTTTTCAAATTCCACCAATTAGTTGTTACTAAGAAAATATAAATGTTTCTTAGAGAAAAACATAAATAAAAAAATTTTATTAATAAAATTACTACAGTAATAATATAAAATTAATTAACTGTATGACACATGATTATTATGTTAAAGTGGTTTTTTTTAAATATTTAACCATTTAGAATATATCTTGTACATTTGTTTGATGCACACCACGCTCTATTCTTCCGACGCAACGATTTGCTGTATCGTAATTATTAGATCACGCGAAATAGGCTACACTATAAATCGGTGAGACGACCTGCCAACTGTCTGCCATCGGCAAGTCGTAGAGCTATTCACATGATCTAAATATGATACAGCAGATAGTTGCGTCAGAAGAATTGAACGTGGTGCGCATCAAACAAACGTACAAGATATATTCTAAATGGTTAAACATTAAAAACAAACCAGACACTGCCTCTTTAAATTATTCATGAAGTAAAATTAACTGAAAAGTTATTTATAGTAACTTGGGGATACCCTGGAGTTCCGTTTGGATCATTAGATCTAGGCTACCCTTCGTCAGATTCGTTGGAGAAAACACATTTAAGTTTGTGAAAATGACATCCCTATACTTAGTTGTGTTTTATTTTAGTTTGCAGGTAAAACTTTATTATTCTACTACATGTATATAAATTTGAAAGCGATTTTGAAATCGACACCAAAACTTGTTTGGCGTAAAAAAAAGAGAGAAGAATTTCCTAAAACTAGTAACAGTAAATTTTTTAAAGTGGCAACATCAGATATTTACCACACCAACCCTTCCCATAAATGTATTGCCTAGTAGGTTATTATTTTTTATTTTATGCATTATATAACTCATTAAATATGTTTTCCACACCTAAGTTTAACACACTGAACTATTTTGTGTTTTAGATTCAACATGGCGAGAATGTTGTTGTTGATGATGATGTGTGTGGTGTTGGTTAGAACCGAGGACCTGGCAGAAGAAACCTGCACTGATACCAAGCGGTCAACCGCTGTGTACCCGAGTAATGCTAAAGCCATCATCGGTGGGCTGTTCGGCATGCGAGTGGCTGGAACTGATGGATATGGGTGTGGTCTTCCTGCAGTTGGTGAGATTAATATTGTTAGAAATCTTGACTTTCAATTCTTCTTCTTCTTCTGCGTTCAAGCACTGTAGTTCAGGATTTTTTTATTTCTGGTGAATTGTATGGTGTTGATCAGTTCACACACAAAAAGACATTTGGTACCTCATAGCTTGTTTGAAAAGTTCATTGGTATTGGCCATGAGTGTGCTCTCGATGGTGTGTGTAGGACATTCTTGTAGTATGTTCTCTGGGTCTTGTTAACTTTAAATTAATAACAATATTTAAAGTGACATCTGATTCAATTTTAAAATAATTTTGTGAATCATGTCATCATACAGTTACTATAAAAACATTTCCAGTTTGCATGGAAATCTTTATTTGTTAGTTATTATATTATAATTATATGTATTTTCGTGCTTACATCCAATTAAGGTTCAAACACGCTGTCATGGCCACACATCTCAGCTTCCTGAGCTGTCTGTCCAGGACAGATATTAATGTTAGTAGAAGAGATGAAACTCGCTACCTTTTTCCATAAGGGATCTTTTATATGCACTTTCCCATAGACAGAATAGCACATACCATGGCCTTTGTTAAACCACTAATGGAACCACTGGTCGGTGCAAGTGGAAACACCTACCAGAGAACTCACTCTGGGTTGGAGTCTGTACCGAGGTTAAAAATCCCATACCTCGACTGAGAGATTCAATCTCAGTACCTACCAGCCTTAAGCCGGTAAGCTGCTGTTGTTAGCTGTTGTGTTTTAAAACTCCAATATTGGAATGTTTTTAATATTTAATCATTTAGAATAGATAACCCGTTTATTTGATGACCTGTTTAAAAACAGTGTCAGTGGGAAAGGGAATATAATATACTTCTTTCTACTAATAAAAAAGTGTTTATTTGGTGAGAAGTTATTTTTTTTTTTTTGACTGTTTATCTTAGATAATAGATGCTGGTTAAATAAGATGTATAAATGTTTAAAAAAACATTTTAAGTCTCTAGTGTACAAAAGAAAACAGTATTCTTTTTCTTTCAGTCTCCAGCCTATTGAATTTATGTGCTGACAATGTTTTTCTTTTGTAGACTATTTATCATAGATAACTAATAGATGCTCGTTAAATAAGGTATTGGATTAGTATATAAAAAATGAATAAATAATTTATTTCAATTCCATTATACAAAAAAAACATATATATTCTTTTTCTTTTAGTCTGCAGCCTATAGAGGCTTTTGCTGATGACTACGCATTTGTGATCCGAGGATTGATGGATCTGTATGAGGCGTGCTATGATGACAAGTGGTTGAAGTGGGCGGAGGAGCTACAGGATACTCAGAATAGACTGTTCTGGGATGAAGAGGAGGGGGGATATTTCAGCAGTCCTTCAGGAGATCGCTCCATTGTCCTCAGGATGAAAGATGGTATAAATTATGTTTTGTTAAACATGTAAAACAAAATAAAGGAATGTTTGTTTAATGATACCACAAAACATTTGGGGTTTAACATAGGATTATTAGTGTCAAACACGCTAAAAAATAGAGGTCTACTCACCGATGTGACCTCATATGTCACATGTGAGTAAACTTGACGTCATTGTGTCCACTGATATTCAAACATTTGAAACCCACTTCTGTCACATAGGCTACTTGTTTCAATAAGCAACAAGGTCTTTTATATGCACTTTCCCACAGACAGAATAGCACATACCACAGCTTTTGATAAACCACTTGTGGACTGCTGAATATCCTGATTGCAGCATGTTTCCTATAAAGAAACCCTGTCAGAATGACTATATGTTTGACATCCAATAGGCTATGAGTAAACACAATGTGTTCTAGCGGCTACATCTGTGCCTTTAAACTTAATTAAAGCAATGTTTCTCATGTAGTCTTGCCTTTGATGCTAAATAATTATGTTAATAATTTTCTCTTTTTGTGTGGTTTAGAACAAGATGGGGCTGAGCCGAGTGCAAACTCTTTTTCTGCAATGAATCTTCTGCGCTTGTCTCACTTCCTGAACCGCACAGAGCTGCACGCCATGGGAACGAAGCTCTTCCAGATCTTCTACCAGCGACTCTCCACGTCTCCCATGGCCGCTCCCAGTTTAGTGTGTGCCCTCGGGTTCGTACTCTCATCCCCCAAACAAGTAAGTATTTTGATATTGTCATATCTTGTAAAAGAAAGGAATACTGTAAACCGTATTATTATTGAGACATGATTATTTATGAAGGTTTACTGTGGTGCATTTTTGCAATGTGTAAATTTATAAATGTTGCTGTTTTAAAAATATATTACATATTATTCCTTTCTTAGATTATCTGTTTTGGTGCATATGATGTATTTCTAATACCATTTTGTACAGACTATATAACACATATATTAGATATTTTAGAGGATCCATTCATATATAAGATGCACCATTTTATAAAGCGCACTTTACTTTCAAGTTTTTATGGTATAGTGGCCAAACGTTTATCCATTTTTTAGTTACTTGTCCTGAGTGCATTGTTCATTATTAAACTTGTTCTTGCTTATATTAACCATATGTCTTAAGCAACTTTTATATAGGTGATACTACTTGCAAACCTTTATCACACTGGCAGTTTAGACTTGTTGTGTTAGTGCTAAGTGGTCAGTTTAATTGATTACAAACTGATAAGTGTTTATTGCTGCATTTTCATCTTATTGTACTTTCGATATCAACAAGCACGTGCTGCATGTAATGATGTATACTAAATGTATGATTAATGATTTAACGCAATGACGATCCGCTGTTCCAATCAATTCAATTCTAAATGCAATAACATATCCTACTTACAGAAGCATCTGATACATTATTTGAAATTAAAAATAAAATTCATAATTATAATTATATAAGCTGCACCATTACATAAACCACTCCCTCCGACATGAAAAAAAGTAGTGTGTTATAGTCCGGAAAATACGGTATTTCAAAAACTCCTTTTACACAAACTGGCAAATGTATGTTATTATCCTTAGCATGGATTTCAAATTGTTTTTGAGTAGAGAGGAATTAGGTTAAAGTAGCAGGTACCATAATACTTTGGCATCATGTAAATACTGTCACAAAAACATGCACTCTAATATTTTTGGCTGTTGAGTGAAAAGTAGGAGGCCCCAGTAGCCGGAGATCCTGCCAGGCACCAACTTAATTTGAAAGCCCTGCTTAGTCTTTCATAATCATAATAATACACATTTGCTTTGCAGGTGATTATTTTTGGAGAAAAACACTCTGCTGAAACCCAGGCGATGTTCAAAATACTTCATGAGAATTATCTCCCCAACAAGGTTCTCATTCATGCTGACCAAGATGGCGCCCCATTCTTGAAGACCAAGATTCCAGTTCTGAAGAGTTTAAAGAAACTTGACGGCAAGACAACAGCCTACGTTTGTGAGAACTATGCCTGTTCCCTCCCTGTCAACTCAGCAGAGGAACTGAAAAAGTTTCTTGTCCGTAAAGGAAAGTAACCATAGATTGATTATGCTGTGCTACCCCAAGAATTCACCAAGTTGACTATCCAAAGGATGCTGGCATGTTAGGGGGTCATAGACCTTTCTAGGATTCCACGAGTTAGGGTTCGATGGATGGTCCTTCCAGAATTTGTTTTAAGTTTCATCTGCTTGTAGTTGCATTCCTAGGAACACATGAGTGATTTGTAAGGGTAAAAAAAAGTATATTATACTAACAATATTAATTCTTGTACCATAACAATGATATATTGCCAACAATATTGCAGAAGAAACATTGGTTATTTAATTTTTTACAAAACATGTAGAATGATGATCAATGATGATTAGGTCACAGGAAAATACATACATGGACATTTATATAATAACATATATATGGATTCAACACATATCATGGAGATGTATACATTATATAAGAGGAAAGGTTTACTGGTTCACAGCAGCAGCTGTAAGGGAATACTGTTATAATTTTGTTATTGTTGAAATATTGTTGTTATTGAAATAGTTATGATACTGTTGAATCAGTATTTAAAATTGAGATTTCTTGTTAAAATATTTATTAGATCTGTTGAATACAAATTGTTTTCTTTTTCTGAGCACTATATTTTTTCTGAACACTATTTTTTCTGAACACTTTGGCCCTTTCCATTTTCCTTATTGGTCTTTCAATCATGCTCAGCCAAACCTTCGAAATCTGGTAGAGCAAGATTAATATTTTGCTATAGAAAAACTGTGAAGAACCACATCTTTTAAAGTGTTTTTAATGTGTAGTTTATTACAAAGTAGTAGTTTTATTACAGTGACATAACCAAGAAACACAAGTTTCCAGTGATATTGCTAAAAGCATGAAATCACACTGGTCTAGTGGTTAGCATGTATAATTTAGATGTGCATATTGTTAATTATGGATTTGGTGCAGTGTAAATCCCTAACAGGTATGACCTGGGGAACACACAAACAAGGCCTTTTTTTTAAATTATTATTTGGTTTACAAGTGTTTTCCCCTGAAACATTAGGCAGTCAATTGAAGTAAATATAATATTATATAAACCTTTTTCTAAATAATAGACAGAAAAAAATCCATTCATGCTTCATATTAATTGTGTAGGTTTTTTTTACAATATCGAAATTGTTTTTACTGTAACATTGATTTTTTTTTTTAAATTTAATTAGTCATTACCGTACTTTATAGAATGTAAAGCAATATTTATAGAAGTAAAAAAAAATAAACTTTTATTTTACTTTTATGATTTGTAGAGCACAGATCTATAAACCAAATAATAATGTTTAAAAAGGCCTAAGATTTTAATGCACAAATGAAATATAATATTTTTTATATAAAAACTGAGAATATATTTTTAATAATCAATTTTGGGGATTATATATGTATAAATACTCATTCAAAAATGTTAGGACATTATTTAAAAAAACTAATTGTGGAGCATAATTTGTGTGAGGCAGGATACTTGAGAACCTTGCCCAGAGATGAGTTGTATGGCATTAATGAGACAGGTTTTGGCGGTGATGCGCTTTGTTCATCTGTATCAGTAGTTATTTGTATCTTATTTTTATTTAAAAAAATTCTAAAAGCAGGATAACTCAAGCAGGAGTATGTCCAGCTGTGAAGCAGTCAGTCAATGGATCGATCCTTCTCAGTGGACCCATCTGCTGTTTGGGCAATTTTTCAATTACAACTGGTGCCACACAACTTGTTCATCAAAGGCTGTGGTATGTGCTGTATTGTCTGTGGGAAAGTGCATATAAAAAAACCTTGCTGCTTATCAAAAATATTAGGCTGTGTGGCATTGTTAAATAAAACAAACTTTACTATTCTTTTTTTTAAATTCTGTTGTGTTCATTATGGTCCTCAACATTTTTGAATGAGTATATTATACATGTGTAAAGAAAAATAAATATATGTTTCCAACATACGCACAAATGTACTGTTGTATAGTTGTTGTATAGGTGTCAGTGATATGTGGGTCATTCATGAAGTATGCCATACTTGGATTGGAAAAAGTATTCAGATGCTTACACTACACTTGGGATATAAAGGGGCACTTATTTATGCTATTGTGAACAATTGTTTGGTGCGACATGCGTGTCCTTTAGCCAGAGCAGGTCACATGTTTAAAAAAAAATGTCCATTCCAGTCCAAAATTATCCCAAAATTTAGTGCAAAGGAACATCTCATATTTTAATGCTGGCATAATGGTGCATAATAGTATCATCTAATATTGATGGCTAAATGAACCAATATATTTCAATAAAAAAAAACTATTTTATAGCAGTGTTATAACCACATGTATATTTCTACTACATTCCACTTGAAAACCACCTCTTTTAGAAAGCTTAGAATGGGAAGTTGGGTCAAAATTAATATTATGAGAATGTTTCTGAGAAGGTGTGTTTAAAATATTGTGATATATTTTAAGAATGACTCTCTTTTAGAATACGGTATGTGCTGTCCTGTATGGGAACGTGCATATAAAAGATCCCTAGCTGCTTATCGAAAACGGTAGCATATGTGGTGGCAGCGGTTCCTCTAAAAATTTGTCAAAATGACCATTTGAATGACATCCAATAGCTGCTGATAAGATAAAAATCAATGTGCTCTAGTGGCGTCGTTAAACAAAACAAACTTTACTTTATGTTTTAAGACATCATCTTTAAAATTTAGAATAGCAGTTTGGATATTTTTAAAACAAACATACCTTATTAGGAGAGTGCTCATGATTTATATTACAAGGAGCTGTGTCGGACATACTTTATGAATGACCCTGTGGTTTATAAATTGAATAATGTGGTTTAATTTCTTTGTCTTATAAAGGCATAATTTCTAACATGTAAAGATATGTAGGGTTAACACTAAAAAGCCCTCTACTTCCTTCCCACCCCATTTTCCTGTCTCGGACATAGTGAATGGCTTGATCCATAAACAGTGCCAGGGAAAGGTCTGCTATAACAGCCTGGTGCTGAATGTAGACGTTAAACAACATGACTTGACACTAAAACTTAAAGTGGCAGTGTCTGAGATTTAAAAAACATTTAACCATTTAAAATATATCTTGTACGTTTGTTTGATGCCTATCCTGCTCCATTCTTCTGTCGTAAAGATCTGCTATATCATAATTAGGTTATGTGAAAAACACCATGACTCAGTGATGGTGGCAAATAGCGGTCCACCATCGCTGAGTTATTGTCTTTTCACATCACCTAATTTTGGTATAGCAGATCGTTAAAACAGAAGAATGGAGCATGGTGGGCATCTTGTGGGTGTACAAGATATATTCTAAATGGTTAAATATAGCTTCTAAGCATCTTGTGTACATATTTTTATATATTTTTACTCAATTGTTTTTATCTAAACTAAATCAGTCCAGAGGGAATAAAAGCCAGATAGAAAAGGGTTAAGAAGACTTGATTGGATAACTTACACTTGATTTTATAAATATAAACAATGAACTCTGCTTGGGAACAATGAAATATGCTGGTGTAGACCAGAATGTTGGTATAGAGAGCTTTTATTTAGAGTTACAGGGTGGACAAGACATTTGGGTTTACACAGAAATCCAGATTAAACAAATGCTGGTTTAGACAGAGTCTACTGTATTTATATTTTTTTGTAATTTGTATAAAAAAAACACTAAGTGGATTCTGTGATTAAAAATAAAAATGATTTTACCATGTATTTGTAACACTGTGGTGCTCTAGTGGCATGGTTAAATAAAACAAACTACACAGTGAAGGGTTAGATACTGATATTGTGCATAATGTAGACTAGCACAGATTATTTTAAAAGGGTCTACTCTTTGAAAAGCTAACATGACTGACTTTCTTGGAGTTAATAAATCTCCATTTCTAATTATTTTACCAAGAACCTACTTTTTCCAAAATGGGACACATGTTAGGCAGCAATCTCTGCATTGTTTTGTGAAGTTATTTTATTATTTAATTTATCATTCATGACCATATGATTTTACACTGAGATGCCTTTTAACCTTAACATTCTTTAGCTATATTTTTATATCTATTTGCATTTTTATAAATTTTATATTTAAAACTGAAGATTTGTTTTATAAATATTTGAAATAATTTAATGCATCTTTAAGATTATTAAAACTAAAATAGTGTGTGTGTAATTTTTAAATAATTGTGAAAATGTTTTATATATGTTTAATAAATATTGTCTGATGTTAGACTGGGCACCTATTTTTATCTGTGTTCACAAACATAGGTTACAGTTTACCAAATTGCATCTCATCTGGGTCAAAATTCAATGTGACCTAAACTTTAAATTATTTATTATGTATAACATTAGTTTTAAAATTGTTTAGCAATCTTTGTAACTTATAATTATAGTAATTCTCATTACAATGCTAAACAATGCATGAGGTGGACTGAATGCTTGCATAACTTTAGAAATGTTTGTTAATTAGTAGGATGTACATCCCCTCCTTCCTCTCTGAATCTAAAGGGATTACATCCCTTCTCTGGCTACCATAGGCAATCAATGGACCCTTTATATGCTTAGAAATGTACAATCAAATCTTCCTAATAGGAGCCTAGGCTTTTCATATTGATTTTTGTTCAGGATTTATATTTAGGGCTATTTTATTTTTTAAATAGCCTTTCTGTAATAATAATTATCTCAGAGGTTCCAATTTACCTTCGTTTTTATTATTTATGATTGTATTTATAAAACCTCTTAATACTTGTCTATATATTAAGTTGATCAACTAATTTCATAGCTGTTATCCTTGGTAAAGTAATAAGAGGTTGTGACTACAAAAGTACTTAATACCAGATGATATTTGAAAAGTACATTTACAAATCTTGATACAATTATTTGTGTCATTTTGGAAGGGTTTTATTTTTAAAATTATGTCACACTTTGGTGTTATAAATAGTTTTAATATTCCATTAAATAGGTGTAATGAAAATCATATTATATTTTCATCTTGCTGTATGCATGCATTGGTAATTCAAAAATCTTCCTGGTATATATTTCACTTTGGAAACCAAACTTTTCATACCAGGTCTATCATTCATAAAATGTGAAAATGTTTGTTATAATTTACATATAATTTATATTGTTGTATCATGGAAATTGGCTTACAATTTTATTTTATCTAACACCACGGTGCCATAAAATCTCAGTGCTTTAAACATGAAAAATTATAATGATAATTTTTATACGCGACAAGTATTGCTGTGGACACTTTTTATATTCAAAACAAGGAATCTGAATAATATTTTCTGGGGTTTATTTTAAGGATATTTTATAATATTCTTATCTGTGGTGTATATAATGATTGGTTAGGAAAATGTATTTACGTGCTTCCATCAGAAAACTGTTCAAGCACGCTCCCATTGGGAGCAGCCTCTCACCAGGGCCAGGGGTCGTTCCCAATGGAAGATATGATTGGAATGTAGTTAGTAGTAGTAGCAGTGCATGTTAGAGTTGTAAAGGTATTTTGTGTCATGGAAGAGGAAATATGTCCCTGTCAACAGTACCTTAAAACTACTACTAGTATATTCTAATCTTCAAGTCATGCATAGTAGAAATTAAACCACAATCAGATTTTATATACATTTTTATTATTAAATTTGTTACAATTG
>JAUTWP010148485.1:0-11239 GCA_033042655.1 Cyathermia naticoides
TATTATACTATAACCGGTGATACAGGGTACCTCATTATTTTATTATAACCGGTGAGACAGGGTACCTAATTATTTTACTATAACCGGTGAGACAGGGTACCTAATTATTTTACTATAACCGGTGATACAGGGTACCTAATCATTTTACTATAACCGGTGAGACAGGGTACCTAATTATTTTACTATAACCGGTGAGATAGGGTTACCTAATTAGTTTACTAGCATCTCGTATCATCAGTTCTACACACCAGTCGGCAAACTGGGCTAGCGGGAACTCACTTGTTTCCGTTAGTGTGACCGTGCCCCCGTCTGCTCCTCCCTCCTCCCGTCTCGGACACGGTGGATGGATAAAGCCATAAACTTCGCCCACGAGAGGCGTCTGCTATAACAGCCTGGCTCTGAACGTAGACATTAAACAGCTTGACCTGACCTGAACATCAGTTTTGACAGGGTAACGTGGGTACATGGCTTCACTGTTTTGGTTATACTGCACTAGAATTTTACTTTATGCAAAAATACGTTTTTGATTTAGTTAACCGATTTGTTTTTCCAATTTTATTCATATTATAAACGATTTCAAAATGATATTTCTACGGCATTGGTATAGATATACCTCGTTCACCACAATTAAGTTGTAATATCCAGAGGGACAAGAGGATATTATAACCTTGACAAAAAGTGGGCTAAACCACACAATCATCATGTCAACATATGGCGAATAAAGGTTACATATATCAGTTTTAATCCCATATCGTAATTTATACACCCACTCTGATTAAACATTTATTAATGGTGTTTTGTTTAATCAGCCTTGGGTTTCACGAAGTTGCACAATAATCATAACGAATATAAAATAGCATTAACAAAATTTTGTAAAATTTAATATTACAAATTAAGTTTCTGTATAAAATGGATGTTATTTTCATCAAACCTTTACAATGGTTTTCATGTGGCGTGTGCAAATAGTCGAACTTACTTTGAATGTCAAATTCTCATAAACTCAGCGACTACTCAGTTTTTGCTACTCTAATGAAGCCAAAAAAGCGCTAATAAAACGAGCACTTTTTTCCAGGTTGTTGAAAACAGTGAAGAACAATAAGATGGGAATTGCATTAATTTATCAAGAAAAAACCGCAATTGGTCGACGGATGTCAGGCCGCCCTATGTCTCGTCTGAGACTTCGATTAGCTTAGAAATAACAAAACACTTGAATCACGTGCCCCCTGCACTGTGTGGTAATAACTTACTGCCCTAATGTATCTAGGTGACATAACTGTTATCGTTACGTAACAAACAAAACATCGAAAGAACATTGCAATACATTTCATAAGATCGTCTAATGCCACTGAACAACTGGCTCAACAAAGGCCGTGTATGTGCAGTCATGTCTATGGGAAAGTGCATATAAAATATCCCTTGCTGCTTACCAAAAAGAGTAGCATATGTGGCGTTAGCGGGTTTCCTCTAAACATGTGTCAAAATGACCATATGAATGACGTCTGATAAGATAGAAATCAATGTGGTCTAGTGGCGTCGTTAAATAAAACAAACTTTACTTAAATGCCACTGATTATTAAACTTTCAAGATGTCACAGTCATTGTCATCATCATGTTTATATAGAATTAAGGTGCTTACACAGTCAAAGTACAACTCATTGGTCTACCCAGGTCAATGACCAATGTTAATATGAGAGAAGAAACACGTTGCCGCCATACAATGTGGTTAGTCTTGTTTTCAATTGAGGCTGTCCTTTGCATGCATCACAGCTACCTAGACTACCTTCCAAGGATAGAAGTTAGAACGAGACTAGGTGCCGCGATAATGCTTGAACACTTGTTTAGTGATGTAGGCACGTTAAACCATTTTCCACTCCACTCCGATAATGTGGCCACAGGTTCTTCAATAATTGTAGTAATATATACCTTCCAACAAACAGGATAATACATACCATGACGTTTGTTATATGAGTTGCGAAGAACAGTTTTCCAGCTCAGTTGTTATATATAGGCCAACTGCGAGGTACCACAGAGTTCTGTAAAATATATCTTGCATGAGACTTGGGAATGGAGGTTGTATGCTAAAAGTCATCAGTTGGTGTCAGGGGTATGCATGTTTTCAACGTGCACTGAGAAACAGAATCAACAAGTACAAACAGGTTAATTAATCCAGCTGTGTTTTGTTTTAAAACAGTGCACTGGTTATATTTTAAAGTACAATTTAATACCATATGGCCTGCTACTTGCTCTGTAATAAAACATACAAAATATGACTTAAAATGTAGAAACCAAACATTTCCTAAACAACTAAATCATATATGACATTCCTGTTTAATCAAGTCAAAATGTTTACCGTCTACATTCAGAACAAGCTGTTATAGCAGACGCCTATCTTGGGCTCCAGTTATGACCTCGGCCATCTTTGTGGACCAAGACAGGATAACGTCTACATTCAGAACAAGCTGTTATAGCAGACGCCTATCTTGGGCTCCAGTTATGACCTCAGTCATATTTGTGGACCAAGACAGGATAACGTCTACATTCAGAACAAGTTGTTATAGCAGACGCCTATCTTGGGCTCCAGTTATGACCTCAGTCATATTTGTGGACCAAGACAGGGATTGTTGTTTTTGAATAATTTGTCATAATAGTTCCCCACTGTATTAATTACATGTAGCAATTATATAGTGACAGAGATGTATAAATAATTTAATACACAAGCTCTGCTCCTCGAAACACGACACGCAGAAATAGGTTGATTCTAGTGCTACATGAAGAACTAGTTTCTTCTACAGATTGTTATTAACATTGATCCACTGTGAGTTGAATGTTTTCTGATTTCATTCAACTAAATGTTTTATTACTAAATGTTTTCATTCAACTAAACGAGTTCATTCTACTAAATGTTTTCATTCAACTAAATGTTTTTATTCAACTAAATGTTTTCATTTCAGAATGCTAGATATATCTTCACTGTTACCGGGTATTTGGAAACCTATAAATGGTGGCGATATGGTCGTACAGCAGTTTCCATTAAGAAAACGCCTTCATCTTCTAGTTAGGTCACGTAACTTCTGTTTCCCGCGTCGTTTAAGTGACTAGCACTATCATCCAATACAGTATGATGGATTCTCATTCAGTCTGTAGTTGGTTAAATAATCAACCATTCAGCGTCGAACCTTTTTTCATTATTTTTCTTAATCTAAAATTAAAATCACGTTTTGAAATCTCTTGAACGGCATACGACTCAAAGAAAAATACACCATACTATATAGAAATTTAGCCATGTATTGTGCTACAGCTTTAAAAAAAAGAAATAGCCTACTATACTGTATTTTACAATTAAGCTTTTATTAAATTCTAAGACATAAGTACATATTTTATTACGGTATTCCAGTTATATGTATATATAAATGTATTATCTTTGTATACTTTGTACCTGTATCCATCATTTTGTTAATTTGTATGTGCGTGCATGTGTATAAATTATGTGCGTGCATGTGTATATGTGCGTATGCTCAAGGGACACCATGCAGGCCTAATGGAACTGACTTAGATACACAACATGTCCGTACATAACACTAATAATATGATGAACACAAACAAAATTTGTTTTCTGGTTTCACGTTTTTCAAATGTTGATAATGCTTTTACCATGAACATCAATAGTAAGTAGATGTTTCCAGGTGTAAATCGTCTGGATGACATTGTCACGAAAATATATACTGAGAGCCATAGAAAACGCAGCTCATTTATTTGGCTCATTTGTCTTTAGTTTTGTGGAAATGCGTTCTCAAATATAGGGTAGAATGAATGGAATTGGATGGAAGATCACGTCAAACCGTACTTTGTGCAAGTGCTAAAGCATGTTTATTTTGTAACAGAATTCTTGAAAATCTCCAAAAGGCACGCCTGGCAACGGTTTGGTATTTGGAACACACTAGGGCAATTCTTTGAATTGTGAAATTTCCCAAATGGCTGATAAAATAAATAACAACAAGTACAACCGCTATTACATGGAGATGACTCGCCCAGTAGAACAAACCTGCAACATGATTGATTTTTCATTTCTCATTAAACTAGTGGTCTGTTTTGTGGTAGTCTCAAAGAGTTTGCTCGAACAAACACAGATTTGATTGAACTGGCTTGTTATTAGTGAATAACAAATACTGCACGTCAATGGGAAATAATAGATTGAGGTGATCGTTTTCTGAGTTATGTTTGCATGCACCTTCCAGCAGGGAAATGTGTGTTAGTGGGAAATAGATCCACAATAACGCACAATGCTGGCTGGTCATTCGCTTGGAATTCCTTTCAATAAATAGATACAACGACAGAATAATGCAAATAATGAAACCCGTCGTCTGCATTGCACAATACACAATTAAACTTAGATTTGCTCTGATCATTAGGGATGAGAGAAAAAAGAGTGTTTGGTAATTTAATCTGTTTACACGGATTGGTTGTCAATAGATCTGTTTAAAATTGTGTTTCAGCGTCTCTATTGAAATCGAACCTATCATTAACGCATTGAAAAGCGCAGGTGTATTTAATGCGTATTTCAACAAAGCTGTAATTACTGAATCACTCTACCATTTATTCATTTTATAAAAAGACAAGCAAAACACATGAGTCACTATCGGCCTCGACGGTGCAGTGGTTAAGCTATCGGTTTTAAGGGTGGTAGGTAGTATCTGGTACTGAGATCGAAAGTTAGTCAAGGCGTGGACCTTTTAATCTCAGTATTGGCTCAAACTTAGAGTAACTGCTCCATAAGGCTCAGTGGGAAACTATACACCACTTACACCGACCAGTGATTCGTCAATGGTTAAACAAAGTGCAAATAAAAGATCACTTGATGCATATCAGAAACAGCATATATGACGGGAGTGGATCTTCTCTATTCTGGACAGACGGCCCAATAAGCTGAGTTGAGCTCCCATGACAGTGTGCTTGAGCCTTAATTGTATGTAATTACAATAATAAGTATAACCTAACAACTGTTCATCACGTGACAATCCATTGCATACCATAAAAAGGCAATACTGTCATTGGGTTCGTGAATATGGTTGACTTCCAATAGCCGACGATAAGATCAATTTCAACGTGCTCTAGCGGCGTCGTTAAATAAAACACACTACTGTTTGAATAAGCATTCAAAGAAGAGCCGACTGGTTAATAGCAGGTAATTTGAAGCCATTACCGAAATTAATTTTGTCATGATTCAATTCCACAACGTCCGCGTCTATTCCCTACATATTTAAAAAAGAGCTACAGAGCAAAGTGTCGAAGAAAACAAATGTTCATCATAATGAGAGTACTTATAATTAATTCAGTTATCAAATTAATGATTCCTGGTGGCTTTGTTTTATATAACAAACAAGAATGAGGTAATTTTTCGATCCGACGAATCATAATGGCTGGTGATGTCCCGTTCAATAAAGCACTTTTAAACAGTTTTGTAGATTAATAACCGAATATTATAAAACAATTCCAATATCCAGTTTACTGAAATACTCAGTTTACAAAATATGTTTTAGGCCTACCACTTATTGCAAATACCATATTATCGTTGACTTTGGACAAAAACAGACTTACACACGCTATAAGGCCAATAATTTCATCTTAGAAACAACACAGTGAGCATTGGTGGAGGGTTCGTAGGAATGTAAATGTTCCTTCTAATATAAACACAAATCTGAAGTACACATCTCTACAAGTTCACATTTAGCACTGTTATTATGTCAGTCAAATGAAAGATGTATCTCACGAAATAGTTATGGAAATACACCATAAATTACACTCCACTCCTTTTGAGATGGAAGAATCCAGGGTTGCGTGTACATCATGTTGGACTGGACTGAGAAACTTTTCAACACGTCTACATAACTAAATAAGTGTTCAGGCACACCCTACCCAGGACGGGAAGGATGGGGGAGTAAATGGGGATATGGCTTTAAGAAATTTATTATTTATAAAATGGTAATATTTTGGGACTTTTTAAATTTTGAATTAATAAATAGATAATTAAAATTAAATTTAGACACTCAGCCTATTTTAAATTATCTACGAGTTAAATTTTAAATAACACCTTATATGCCCCTGGGGTAAGCATCATGTTGGAGCAAATTCAGTTTTATCGGACACACCAACAGTGAGAGTCCTCAAGTTGAGACGAAACTGCAATCCAGTTGGTAGAAGTACACACACTATCAACTAAACTATCAAGAGAAGTATCAGAAGTTGGCTAACTCAATAGGTAGACTCCAGTCAACAACGAACTATAGAAACTATTTAAACAATGCACTGTGTCTAAGCAAACATTTCTTTCTTTTGTAGATGCTGTGGCAAATTCTGTCAGTTACAACTTACAACCACTTACTAAACAAAGCATTGTGGCATCTAATTAAACATTTCTTTCTTGTGATGATGTCGCAAATAGTGTCAAATAAACAGGTTGCAATCTCCTATTAAACAATATACTGGGGTGTCTTAGAGATATATTTCTTTGAAATATAGAATAGATTATATTCCGTTGTGCTTGAACACTTATTCAGTGATGTAAGCACGTTAACAAAATTCCAGTACTATATTCCGTCTGATCCATAGGTGCTTATCAGAAAGAGTAACCTATAATGGCGGCAGCGGATTTCCTCTGAAGAAATGTGTCAGAATAACCATATGTATGAGGTCCAATAGCCGATGATAATATACAAATTAATGTTCTTCTGTGGCGTCGTTAAATAAAACAAACTTTTTTGAATATTCCGTCATTTAAACAAGTTACAACCGCTTATTATACAACGCACTGGGATATCGTAAAGAAACATTCCTTTCTTCTTCACAAATAGCGTCAAACCTGTTACAACCGCTGATTAAACAATGTACTGGGGTGTCTTAAACAAACAATACTGCTTCGTATTACATACAGCTGACAGGCAATATCAGATGATTTACAACCAGCGGTAGTCTAGTTAAACAGCCATTCAATTACATAGGCTCATTTCCATTTTGTCCGAGTAGTACTACATCACAGGGACACACATTGCAGAACATGGTAACCTAGACTGAAGCTCGATAAATCATACATAGACAAGAAACACTACAACTCAAACAATGCAGATTCCTCTGTGTGATTTAGCGTAGCAATCCAATATATACAATAGTACATTGTTTTTGTTAGTGTGACCGTGCCCCCTGTTCCTTCCCCTTTTTTTTCTCCCAGACGCGGTGGATGACTAAAATCATAAACTGTGCCTGTCATAGGCGTCTGGTTTAACAGCCTGGCTCTGAACATAGACGTCAAACAATTTTGACTTGACTTTTATTAAGATGATTCAGTTGTCGAAGCAATTAACTACACATTGAAATCCGAAGAACCAAACTGTATTTCACCAATATCTCCACATCAGAGTTTAGGAATGTGTATCATGAATTAATACTAAATAACAATAAGTATATTATATTATAACCACACCATTGTTATTACGCAGGTTGTTCCAACTCTTATATCTGCATACAACTGTGATAGAGAAATATGGATTAATCATAATAATAGGTCATTGGTGTAAAATATACTTAAACATGTTGATACCAGAATCCTACGAAATACAGATTCTTGTTTAAATGTGATTCCAGAGGTACTAGTTTGGAAACGGTCAGTCATCGGATGGATCCTTCTCTGTGGATCCGTCTGCAATTTGGGCTATTTTCCGTTACAACCAGTGGTACACAACTGGTTCAGCAAAGGCCGTAGTATATGATGTCTTGTCTGTCTGAAAGTGCATATAAAAGATCCTTTGCTACTTACCGGAAAGAGTAGCCTATGTGGCGGAAGTTGGTTTCGTCTAAAAGAAATGTGTCAAAATTACCAAATGAATGACGTCCAATAGCCGATGATAAAATAAAAATCAATGTGCTCCAGTGTCGTCGTTAAACAAAACAAACTTTACTTTTTACTTTACAAGTTTGGATGTGATGATCATTGCAAATCTGAACAAATTACATTGCACGACATCATAGGAGTGCTAGTGATTGACGTTCAGACAGGAGAACAATCGTTTGGGATGTGTTCACCTTTTGATTATTAGTAGTATTCTTTCCATAGGGACGGACAATTTGTCCTTAGAGATATGACAGCCTTTTGGTCAGTATGGCATAATCTGTATCGTCAATTATTCAATAGCTTATTTAAGTCCTTTCCATTACTGACTTTTGTTTGTGTGCTGTTATCCATTAAAGAAATTGGTAGCCTTCCAGCCATATAATCAATTTTACGATACTCCTGGGAACAGTCAAGCTTTGGACATCTCACTAACTGGATTAAAATACCTTACTGTACTAACTTTGATAGTGTTGGTGTTTACCCCGAGCTGTGTTAGTATGTGGTTATGGGCTAGTCATTTCTGAACAAACGTTTAAGCTGGTTACAGATTCCATGACGTATTAACGAATTGGTCTTCATCGTCTAGTTTGACCATGCTTAACCCAGTCATTTATTGGCTTTGATAACCATCTCGTTTGAAACAATAATGGTAAAAAGAATAAATCGAAGCAAAATGAGTTATGAAGAGTCTCAAAAGGATTGTATCCATGGAAACACTTTCATATTAAAATTATTGACTATAGTTTTGTTAGTACCGTGAAAGCATTAGACCTCAATGAGCATTTTCTTTGTAATCGTATTTTTACCAAGGATTGTTTTGTTTTACAAGCCCATGTTAAATATAAATAGTTATCTTCCTAGAGTTGTGATAAGGTAGCCTGTTACACATGAAAACAAAATCGCTAATACTATTATATATAATGCCAGTCAGTAATTATATTCTATTTTACAAAACAAATAATATTTTTCTATCAAAATTGAAAATTCTATTTTGTTATATTATTAAACAACAGCTATTAAACCATTTTTCAATTAAACTGTGTTATGTATCTGAAATGAAATTTTAATACTCTGGTATTACAGCGTATTCAAACGATTTGAAACAAGAATCGCAAGGCCCTGCTAACAGCGCTCCCTAAAACTCGCAAATGAATAATAAAATGATAATAACGTCTTACTCCAGCATTGGAACACAATAACAATGAAAATGGGAGAGTTACCAATCCCTGATACAGCGGCCCTGTATACTTCTCCCCAATTCATCTTTAATATTCTTCCTGTGTAAAGTCATATCCCACGGGGGCAAAAGAAAACCCATGTTGGTATGAATACACACTGTCCATTATGTGATATTTCAGAATGAAATATAATATAGAAATATAAATATGGTACATAACAGACAATATTTATTACAATTATTATTTGCTTGAATTATTTCTCAATACTTGCAGCTTTCTTTTTCTGATGACAATGTGTCGCTCGCCCAAAATGTGTGCCATCATCATCCCATGTGTCAACTTTACATGTCAAAATATTTAACAGTAACCTTTGCTGGAAAATTCAATGGATAGGCTGAATGTAGATTTTTGTTAGTCTAGCGTTACCTCTTTTTGGGGGTATTTTCTTTAAAAAAACCTATATATAAGATGGAATCTAGCATAAAGATATCACACAATCGCGATTATAATACACATTTAACCCTGGAGAACCCATGGGGTCAAATTTGACCCCACATAGTTTGGGACCCAGGGTAACTAAGCCCATGATTGAACATTTTAAATTATACCACTAACACCCAGAGTGCCATATTTGACCCCACAGGTGATATTCACAAAAACGCGTGATTTTGTTTTCTGGGACTTCATTACCAAGAGGACATACTTTTCCTCATGATAGAAAGTGTCTTGGGTTCTCTAGGGTTAAAATTACAATAAGTAATTATCGTTTGGAATACTTAATATTATAATAAATAATAATTATTTGGGATACAGCATACTTAAACTTTTAATAAATAAATTGATAAATATCAAAATTCACGATATTTGCTCACAAAGAATTACTTGAAGACGTTAGGTATTTCAAAAGCGTAATGGAGCTACCAGTTGGTGTAGAAAAACGTCCTCACAGAATCCATTTAAACAAACGCTTCATGTCAAACACGATAAGAATCCACAATAACTTTTTACCGTGTGTTTTCTACTCAGTTTTAAGACGTTGCTTTCCCCAGTTGTGTTTATTCACACCATTAGCGCAGTAAACGATTTGACACTTAATATGCTACGCGGTGCCCAGCGTTCAGTTGTAAATGATCTAGAATGGCGTTTGTTTGTCACTAAGGATTATCTAGAGATAGCGGACTGTCACTGGCATTGTAATTTAATTGAAAGTTTTTAAAACATGCCAACTGCTGTGACTGAAAGCGAGTTTTCAATTGTGTTTTTGAGGTAGCATACAAATAGTGAGGATATAACTGATTTACATCGTATGCATGTTAACCTCAAACATACTTTAAAATAATAAACAACTTGATAGTTCTCGCTTGCGTTTTTATTACAATTGTTATTAGTTTTTTGTGTTGCGTGTTATTTCTTGTTATTAGTTTTTTGTGTTGCGTGTTATTTCTTCTCGATAATAATTCATCATTTGACGACTAATACATCTGTAATAATCTACTTCCGCTGCGAAGCCATTCATATTTGTGAAGTCCATCGTAGGTCACGATAAATTAAAACATCGCATTTTAATAAAGCAAGTGACCGTGATATTGGATAACATTGTTTATAGGACATGAACAAACATTTACGCGATGGTCTATTCAATCTTTCTATTTTAAAACATTTACTACTTTCCTCAAACAATATTTTTCATATTTAATTTTAAAATAAAAAGGGTAATTTGATGTTTTTAAATTGGGTAAAAAGTCGAGATAATTTTATTATTCATTCTAGCGTTTATTTGATATGATTGGTTTTCACTTATTATTAAACACCATGAGAACGTTAAGAATCAGTTTTTTTCTGAAAATAAACAAGTTTTGACATTGATCAGGAAATCCTGCATGACGAATTTATCAAACCATCACAATTGCAAAGAAAAAGTTTAGAACATAACCTGTGAATTGAAAGCAATTGGCGTGTGGTAAATTATTTTAAACAATTTTTTTATCTAAATGTGCTATAGTAAGGACAACAATGAGCATGCTATAATTAGAATCCACTAATCAGATTTTTCGTTCCACTTATCGAGGGACTAAAAAATAACATTTGTAATAGACAAACACAATCATTTCCTACTATAATCAACTTGTTTCCACCTTCCAGACTTGCACAATAGTTTAATAAATGCACTCAAAGTTCG
>JAUTWP010148596.1:0-11237 GCA_033042655.1 Cyathermia naticoides
CGGAAAATAGCCCAGACTGCAGTTGGGTCCACTGAGAAGGATCGATCCGACGACCGAACGCTTCAAAGGCGGGCGCGATACGGTCTCGGCTACAGCCCGCTCCTCTACTAACATTAATATCTGTGCCTATGACAGCATGCTTGAACCTTAATTGGATGTAAGCACGAAAATAAATACAACTAACTAACTGCAGTTTATTACTAACCTGTCTGATTTGAGAAAAATCTGTGATCTGCATTTTAATCCACTCTTGCGTTGGTGCAAGGCCGCGGGGTGCGGGAAGACATCCACAAGGCTGTAACAAGAATTATAAACATTGTTATAACACACCAGTTCATTACACTAATACAGGCCCTCGAGATGGTGCAATAACTTTTTATTTTATTAAAAATGTAAGTGATAAACTTCAGATCCTTTGGAAAAGCTTTTTATCTTTTCTATAAACTAATCAACATCGCAGGGCACAAATTAGTATTTCAATAATCATATGTTTATTGCATGAGCCACTTTTAAAATCTTTTTAAAAGAAATAGTTCCAACATCTTATAATTGGCAAAATTCTTCTTAGCGTAAACCATGGATTTGAACTATAATTTGTTAAAGTCAGTTGTGTACCATTGCAGGCAGCCCTTGAAATTCGGATCATCTTGCAAAGACAATTTTATAGGAATATTAACAAGGTAAATACCAAACAATGATAAAAATGCCATTGCAAATCAGTTTTACAGTCGCTTTTTATGACGGGCACTGTGAGTTTCGAGGAAAGTTAGTGTTAATTGAAGATATTAAATTTACTTATAGTTATATCAAATTATCATTGAACAGTCGTGTAGGTATCTTGCTAGTTATATCATTGAACAGTCACGTAGGTATCTTGTTAGTGTTAATTGAAGATATTAAACTTACTTATATCATTGAACAGTTGTGTAGATATCTTAGTGTTAATTGAAAATATTTAACTTATATCATTGAACAGTCATGTAAGTATCTAGTTAGTGTTAATTGAAAATATTTAACTTAATTATATCATTGAACAGTCATGTAGGTATCTTCTTAGTGTTAATTGAAAATATTTAACTTACTTATATCACTGAACCGTCATGTAGGTATCTAGTTAGTGTTAATTGAAAATATTTAACTTACTTAAATATCATTGAACAGTCATGTAGGTTTCTTCTTTGTGTTAATTGAAAATATTTAACTTACTTATATCATTGAACAGTCATGTAGGTATCTTCTTAGTGTTAATTGAAAATATTTAACTTACCTCCTGATATTTGACCGTCTGTTTGTCACTGAACACAGTCGTGTCAATATCTGCTACAACAACTTTAGGACATTCCTTAGCCTCTTGCCTGAAACAAACACAGAGGTCAGCACCACGACTCAATTAAACAACTTAAAATTGTGATCATCTTGTGACAGCAATTTTTTAGAAATATTAACAATAACACTTTAAGTTTAAGTTAGGCTACTAGTACTAAATATCCAATAATGATAAAAATGCCATTGCAAATCAGTTTTGCAATAGCCTTTTAGTTTTAGGGAGGCACTGCTGATTGCTGCAACACATTTCAATGTAGTAAGGGTATAAAATAATGTTTAGAGGTCCAGTGGTCAGTTGTCTCGAAATCATGTGACCTGCACAAGATGAAAAAGGTTACAAGGTATATCACCACCTTGCTAAAATAATTACTTAAGTCATATTTTGAAGAAGAAAAAACTGTATTGTATATAGTCACATCCTTGACTTTATCATTGGTGGTGGATCTAGCCGGGGCCCCCCCTACATTTTGCTATTTTTCAAATTTTTACACTGAAAATATTTTCTCGAATGTTTGTGGCACTTAAGCTCATCATTTGGGGCCCCCTAAATGGAATTTCTGGATCCGCCTCTGATTATACTAACTGGGAAGAAACAGCATTTGGCTAGCTTCATGAAAAGATGAGTTAATCAAAAACATAATTTCTTCAAAAAATTATTTTAACATGAGGAATTGTTATTAATATTATTTTCTGCAGTCTAAACTATGATTGCTATTGGTGACCATGCCATTGGTTATTTCAACCCATGACAATACTCATGTGTCTGATAAATATTCAAGAAAGTTAATAGTCATGAAAACTAGCCTCTGAGAATCTGCATATAATGTGAATACATTTGGCAACCAGGTGAGCGATTATTTCTAACACTATAAATGCTGTGGTATTGTCATGAAATTAAACTTGTGTTATTATTTTAGAATTTGATATATAAGAGGAAATACCCCGAGTGTGTTATATCACAAGACATAAGGGGTGTATTTTTTTATCATTCATTATCATTCTTTTCATTAGCGACAATAATTGTAAACATCTCTTTGAAACTTATTGAATGTTACAAAAGCCCTTCAAGAAACAAAATGACGTCATCAGGCATATAATGTTATAAACTCCACCAAATATAAGAATAGTTCCTTGATGACATCATTGTTACTAAGATTGGACAAATTAGATGCGTTTAAACTGTAATGATGACGACATAAATTTAATTATTCAAGAGAAAAAAAACGCTGAGGAGAATATCACAAGAGATATCACAAATTATAGTGCTAGAGTTATATCTTACAAAAGACTTTAATGGATGATAAACACTAAATAATTACCTGACTCTTCTTAAGTATTCATTTCCGGTTGTGGGCGGAATGTTCAAATCAAAATTATCATCATCATCTTCATTTACAACCAATGCCTGACTTGGCAACCCTTCGTCATAATCCTCTGGATCCTTCATCTATAGGCTGTAGCAACTTTGATCTCAATTTAAATTCAGTCTAAATTCACATGTTACCCTGGTATGTTAAAGCTGAAGAAAGAAAAATGCTACTGGAATAATTTTCTTCAGTATCGTATCATGAATCAGTATGCAAGTTTAGGAGTTAACTATGTTATAAAACTAATATATACAAAATGAACATTTGCCTATCAATTTACAATTGTTGGTTACTAAAATTTCTCAAACAAAATATTCCCCGATATTATGTCCATCTTTAAAAAGTTTAATGCTATTTAATATTAATTAATTATTATACATGTCATCAAAACGATGATAAGAAATGCTGAAATATTTTTACATTTGTTTATACATTTTATTAGATTTACGGACTATGCATTACTTCGCATCAAACAACACAAACCTCTTCACCGATTCTAAATTATCATTGGTGTATAATTTAGATTAAGATTCTTTCGGACTGTCTTTTGCATTACAAGTGATTAGGCCAAATAAACAAAAAGAGTTGGTGATCGTCCTTTTCATCAAACAAATCAGGGCAGGGTCTTTTTACTTAATTTTTATTCTGTGAAAAACTTTATAAAACACTGGAGACCAGGTACAGAGCTGGCAACTCAATAGCAAACATGGTCCCCTGGGGTCCACCAGGTACATTTTAATATGAAATCGAAATTTGCGTCACAAAACATCCATTTTGTTTGCAAGGAATAGCGGTCAAGATTGTAATCGAATGGATGTCTTAGTTTCAATGTTGGCCGCCAGGTGATGGTTTAACCCATTACAATGCCTTACGAAAATTGAATTGCTGCTATTTCATTTTCAATTTATTTTGAAGTTTTTAATCAAATAAATTCAGGGGTGGTCACATGTTTCAGGTAGCGGTGGTGACGATCATCGGCTCTTTTTTTTTTTGCCTTAGTGAAGTGTGATTTTTCGCTGGCCCAGGCCTATTCAAAATCAAATAATTTTTGGGCTTAAATTTATAAAATTACATATAATACTAATAACATTTTATCATTGTCCAATGAAATAATATATGTAGCAACATTTATACAAATATTAAAAAAAATATAGTTCTGTAGAAAAATCACGAAAATATGTATAATTATCATCATCATGCTTCTTTAAAATTATTGAGTGTCTCAGCGAGTCGGTGTCTGAGTGTGCGTTTACAAAATATTGTGTTCCGTTTGATTTTAATCTGCAATTTCGAGGAAAAACACATCGGCCTAAAATTTTCAGATTAGTTTTATACAATCTGTTTTACTCACTTGCAAAACACTAAGAAACCTGGCTTTATAGACGTACATAGATTGTTGTATGTAAAAATACAAACCCAAAATCAAGCAAACTCCCAAAAACTGAGAAAGGTAAGGGAAATAACTCTACACTGAATTAAATAAAACGAAAAGAATTTGTACATATTATTCTTAAATCATTTACATTTAATTATGAAGGTTATTCTTAGATATTTAATTTAAATTAATTATTAGATATTTAATTTAAAATGTTATGTATAATATACAAACGCTATTTATAGGATCATAGTTCTAATATTTCAACCCATAAATTATATTTCGTTTCGTTAAAACGTGTCAACATTTAAAAAATCCATTTACTTTTTCTACATCCGTTTGGTGTTTGTTTTTCTAGATGTTTGGTTAAAACTAAGTTTTGAATTTGAGACAAAAGTGAACATTATTTGTGTTTAGTAAGTAGATTAAACCTTCTTAATGGCGGGTTGCAGACGTTTCCCCCAATAGCGTTTCGCCCCACGTCTTTTCGCCCAAACTCCGACGTTTCCCCCCCAACCAATTATTTTTTTGAAGCCATTTCGCCCCACTTTAAAGTGTGACTTACTTTATAATAATAATTGATTTGCTGAGTAGGCCTATGCCTAGTTGCGTTTGGTAGTTTGTGACATCGATGGAAAAAAAACCCATCAAGAAATCGCATCGACAGCACCCCATAGAATTGTATGAGATCAAATATCGTTGAATTAATAAGTTTATAATTAAATTTTAAAATAAGAATAAAATAAATTCGTTTTGGACCGTTTTACTACTTTATTTAAAAAAAAATTTAGTCAGTGGTCACTGGTTAAGGCTAAGCTTAATTAGTATTTGGAATAATCTAGTTGGTTGGTTAAATATATTTAGGTACTTATAAGATATCCAGCAGGCTTAATTTCCTGTCCCTGACGCATAGATAATTAGATTGCTAAAAGAGCCTGGCTTTGAATGTGGATGTTAAACAATGTGTCCTGTCCTGTTCTGTCCAGCAGGGTGTCCAGAGCACACAGGTTCCTGGGCCATATGTCTTGGACAAATGAGAGCTCAGTAATCTTGACTGAAATTAACAATTACTGCTAATGCGTTTTAATCTCAATCAAGATTAATGAGAAAGTAAACCCGATTATCCTAGTCTAGACAGTGTTGCCACTCTTTTTTTATAGCACTTGCAGAGTTTGGTGATTTCGAGACGACTTGCCTCAGTGTTGAGACAACTCAAGAGGTAGACCCAGTGTCAAGACAACTCTGCCCGGTGTCACAGAGTTTGTAGCGTGCTCATTTTGTATTTCCGTAATTAAGCATGTGCAAAAGAAATAAAAAAAGAAACAATAGTCTGATTACATAACTGTGCTGAAATTGTATCATCACAATCTGACCACAAACTGCATCAAAAACGTCATATGCTTATTCAAATTCAGTTCAAAATCAAATATTTATTGCTCATATATCTTTTTAAAATACTTAAAATACTTAAGAAATAGCACAACTATCTATTTACAATTTCAGCACGTCCATTCACTGATACAAAACGAGACAACGAAACCATGATATTATAGTTAACTTAGATCATTGCTCTGTGGAAAGCAATCTTGAGATAAAGAGCAATGCATACACATGGCGCATTCATTAAATTGATAAACTAAAATTAAATTGATTCCGTGTTTTCTCGACTCTGGGGCTGAGCTATCTCGAATTTAACTGAGTTGTCCTGTTACAGAGTTAGTCATATCTGCTGGCTTGTTTCCCAAGACTCATCCTTTGTTAGTTAAGGCTAGTGTCAAAATTTTGCTAATCAATAGGTTTGATGGTCTAGTGTTTTAGTTATTTTTAACGTCACACATTTTTTTATTTATAAATAACAAGTTACACGAGTCAGTTGTAACATGGTCAAATTAGTACTACTTCTTCTGCATTCAATCTTGTGACCAGTATCAGTAATCTCAATATGGTAATGAAGTTTGCCATCTTCTGGAGATTGTACAATCTTGCTAAAATAATAATTATGTATGTATACTGTATTATGTACACAAACATGATTTTGTGATTTAATCAAGAAACAACAACAAAAACACTAACGGTTCATTATTTACTATAATTTTGTAATTCATCAGTTCATTTGGTTTTATAATTTACGTTTTCTTTTTAGTTCTTTTTCTTTTTTTCTAGATTCAGCTTCGTTTATAACCAACGATGGGTAAAGAAAAAGGTGGATTTCTTACTCCAAAGGCAATCGCTAATCGTATAAAAGCGAAAGGATTACAAAAGTTGAGATGGTATTGTCAGATGTGTCAGAAGCAGTGTCGTGATGAGGTTGGTCAGTTTATAATACTAGTAATGCTGTATAAATAAATAATTACAAATTTACCAACATCCAGTAGAAATTTGGTGTCCCAGTTTTTATTTTAGACTACTATACTGGAAAGAGTGTCCAGCCAAGTGTTGAGTGAGTGTTATGCTTTATTTCAGAATGGCTTCGTGTCACATGATGTCTGAATATCAGCCATGCATTGAGTTATTGTGATGTGTTTTATTTCAGAATGGCTTCAAGTGTCACATGATGTCTGAATCTCACCAGAGACAACTGCTGCTGTTTGCCGAGAATCCAGATGAATACGTTGATACATTTTCCAAGTGAGATCAGAACACGGTTATCATATACAGGGCTCAAACTTAATGGCAGTACTGGCGGCCATTGCCACCGGTTCTGTATAAATTGTCGTAGGTGAGATCCTTCAACTGTGGCTATTTTTGGACACTGGCAATGTTCTGCTCCACCATCCTTTCACTTGTCGCCGCCACTTTTCTAACTTTGTTGCCAAGCAAAATATAACTCTTCTGTTATGTTTATTTGTTGCAAAGGTTAAGTTTTAACAAATTTCCATAGGTTGAATTAAAATTGCCATCGGTGAGCCTTTCAAACATGGCCAAAAAGTTTCAAAATGTCTGTGTCACAAATTATTAAGTTTGAGCCCTGAGATATAATTTACATCGAGTTAAACTCAAACACTATACAGCAGGTTTTATTTTCATTTAAGAATCATTCACAAATTTTGACATTTACTACACATAAAGTGGGAGTAGGAGTGTAAAAACCTATGTGTATATAGAGGATATACCCAGGGTGTGTTGTGATATGAAAATTTATCAGCACAAGTTGATAAAAGTATTAAATCCGAGGCACGAGGGGTATATTCTTTTTTATCAATCATTATCATTCTTTCCATTAGCGACAATAATTGTAAACGTTTCTTTGAAACTTATTGAATGAACATTACAAAATCCCATCAAAAAACAAAATTACGTCATCAGGGGTATGACATTATAACATTAGCCAAATGTAAGAGTACTTCCCTGATGACAGTGGCATAGCTTCCATTGAGGCAATGAGGTAACTGCCTCACTAGATTTTTTGGCAGAATTTTTTTTAATGTGATTAATATTATAAAAGTTGATTAAAATACAAGAAATAAAAACCTTTGTCAAAGTTTGCCTCACTAGAAAAAAGACCCAAGCTACACCACTGGATGACATCATTGTTACTATGGTTGGACAAATCAGATGTGTTTAAACTGTATTGATGATGACGTAAATTTAATTATTCAAGAAAGAAAAATGCACAAGACATATTTCCTACGAAGATATCACAAATTATAGTGCCAGTGATATCTCCTACAAAAGACTTTAAATGGATGATAAATTTAAATTATCTAATGTTAAATTAGATCTGTAAAAACATTTTAAATTTCTGATTTGAAAGAAATTTTGAAGAATATTATCTAGAGTTACTAAAACAGAGATCTGGTATGAAGCATTTCAATGCTTATAATCTGCACCATAGTTTGTGTTTTGTGTAAAGATTTTGAGGAAGATTATTAATGTTGCTGTGACAGAGGTTTAGTACCAGTGATTAATCTAGTTATAAGAATCAGGGTCCCTTTTTCATAAAATTGGGAAATAATTATCGCAAATAGTTTAAAATTTGGAAACTTTTAGAATAAATTTTGGGAATTTGGTGTCAAATGAAAGAATTTATGAAAGGTAATGGGGCCTTTGATCGGCACAAAATTTGTACTTTAGGTAGTGTATTTGTGTTTTGTTTAGGGATTTTGATGAAGATTATTTAGTTACTGAGATACTGTTTTGGTATATGAAGCAAGTTAATTAACAGAGTTAGTATACAGTATTTGTGTTTTGTGTAGGGATTTTGAGGATGATTATTTGGGGTTACTGAGACGCAGGTTTGGTACAAAGCGAGTCAATGCTAATATTTTATATCAGAGTTACTAAGTTCACTAATATAGTTTATTTGTGTTTTGTGTAGGGATTTTGAGGATGATTATTTGGAGTTACTGAGACGCAGGTTTGGTACAAAGCGAGTCAATGCTAATATTGTGTATCAGGAGTATATCAATGACCGGGAACATGTACACATGAACTCAACCATGTGGGAGACCCTCACTGACTTTGTGAAGTGGCTTGGCAAAGAAGGTATGTGCATTTTATTTAACCAACCCAAACTATGCTCCACAACTGCATAAAGACTGGTATATCTGTGAACATTCTCTCTGGTCCATTTAAGGGGGTGGCCCACCCCCACTTTCGCGATCTTCCTCCCACCTTTTGCGATCTTCCGCCCACATTTCGCTTGTAAAACAAACTTTACTGTCAGTTAATTTTATTTAAATGTTAACAGATGATGTAATTGTATAGGGGTGTATAAAATACCATTATTCTCACATCTAAAATATTTACTACACAAAGATTTGACTTAAAAATAATTAAATACTGACAAACAAAACCCTGGTGTTTAAACATTTATAATATTTCTTTCTCTTCAGAGACTGTTCCCACCAGTGATCTCTGACGGGTTCATCAAAGAGCATTGTATGTGCTCTTCTGTTAGTGAGAAAGGCATATAAAAGACCCCTTGTTGTTTATTAGAAAGAGTAGCTAATGTGGTAACAGCAAGTTTCATTTTAAAAACATGTCAAAATGACCATATATTTGAGGTTCAATAGCCAATGATTAAAAAAAAACAATGTGCTCTAGTGGCATCGTTAAGTAAAACATATTTAATTTTGATGTTCAATAACCAATGATTAAAAAACACAGTGCTACAGTTAAATAAAACAAACTTTACTTTTGACGTGCAATAGTCGATGATAAAAAAACAATCAATATGCTCCAGTGACATGGTTAAATAAAATAAACTACTTTTTCTCTTCAGGGAAGTGTATAGTTGACTACACAGAAAAGGGCTGGTTTGTCGCGTACATTGATCGCAATCCAGAAACGATCAAGTTGCAGGAGTCTAGGAAGAACAAGGAGAAGATGGATCTGGATGACGAGGAGAAGACGGCAAAGTTCATCCAGCAGCAGATAGAGAAAGCCTCGTACACCGAGAAACACGGCAAGCAGACTGAGTTCACGGAGTTGCAGAGAGAAGACGAAGATGAAAAAGGTATATTAACGTTAATTGATCTATATGTCATATATGAGAATCTGCCTGGTTTTCCCAGAATTCCTGGTTTTTATGTTGCCCGATACAGAGGTTTGTATGATAATGAATCCATCAAGTTTAACCTTAACCATAATGAATGGATTAATCAGAATAATCCTTCTTAGATGAGACCACATCTGCAATTTAGGCTATTTTCTGTCCAACCTGTGGTCAACAACCGGTTCATCAAAGGCAGTGGTATGTGCTGTTCTGTATGTAAAAGCCCCTTCCTGCTTATTGGAAAGAGTAGCTTATGTGGCAGTAGCGGGTTTCCTCTAGAAGCGAAACAATTGTTTCAGAATTACCATAATTATGTATGACTTAAAAATCAATTAGGAGATAACCATACAATTAATGGACCCATTTACATTTGGACTGTTTTCCATTCCACAACTGGTTTATCAAAAGTTGTTGTATGTTTTGTTCAGTCACGAAAGGTTCAAATAAAAAAACACCTTGCTGCTTATCGGAAAGAATAGACCATGAGTTGCAAATATGTTTGATAACTAGTGGCAGTTGATATTAAAAGAAAATTGCATAATATATCGGTGGTGGTTTTTAACTGCTATAATCATACAGTAATATGTAGTTGCTGGTGTTAGTTATTGGGATTTTTTTTCATACAATCTGACCATAGTTTATTTTCTTTTTTGGGGTTGTAAAGAATAGCATGTAATATATGAAGAAGTATTTTCACTGGTATTCAAATGGGAACTTTTGAAGTTTCTAAAACCTGTGTTAGTTATTGTTAACATTTTATTGAGACTTGAAATGTAGTTATTAATAATTGTCTTGTTATTTTTCTGTACAGATTGTAAAACGAATAAACTATTTATGATACAAAAATATAAGCTTTACTATAGAATGTTACCCAGTATTGACTGTGTTTTCATTGTTAGTTACATTCAGTTCGGACAAGTGGTAAAGAATAAAGCTTTACTATAGAATGTTACCCAATATTAATTTTGTTTCTTTGTTAGTTACATTCAGTCTCGGACAAGTGGTAAAGAAAACAGAGGAAACTGCCAAGTAAGTTACTTAAGTACAAATTTTTCCATTGACCTTTGGGCTTTACTAATATGTTCAATCAGTAATAAATCCTAACAGTGCTACTAATGTATTTTTATCTTAAAATTACAATCTCCTTTCCATCTTACATGATATTTTATGTCAGTAAATACAAACACAACTTCATTTTAAAAATCAAAGATACAATCTCTCCATCTTTTTATTTTAGTAAATTAATATAAAAACAACTGTAGTTTTAATAAATCTCTCTTTCCTATCAATGGATGTTTCAGATGTTGAATTTTTAAAATAACCTGGAACATCTATCCTTTATTAAAAATACTCCAGATGTACCTTTAAAACAAACCTGTTGCAGCTATCCTAATTTGTTACATATTGTAACTTTAAAACAAACCTGGAAAATCTCTCCTTTATTAAAAATATTCCAGATATTGTAACTTTAAATGAAACCTGGAACATTTATCCTAATTGGTTAAACATTAACACACTTACTGGTTTTCTAGAATTCAGTAGCGGGACATAGCTGAGTTGGTAGCGTGTCCACATATAAAGCGATCGGTCATTGGATCGATCCTTCTCAGTGGACCCATCTGCAGTTTGGGCTATTTTCTGTTACAACCAGTGGTCCACAACTGGTTCATCA
>JAUTWP010148707.1:0-11236 GCA_033042655.1 Cyathermia naticoides
GAATGACATCCAATAACCGATGATGATAAAATCAATGTGTTCCAGTGGCGTCGTTAAACAAAACAAACTTTACTTTATATAATTTTTCTAGAAATCTAGAGTTTTTGGTACTTACCAGTGAGTTCAACTTTTAGACCTGAATACTTCTTTGCAGCATCAAAATGCTCTCTGGCTAGTTTCATTTCAAAATATGTGTGACACGCATGACCTGCCTCAAGATGAAACATCATACGTACAGATCTGAATAAGATTAAGAAATATTTGTTTAGTGAAACCACAGCATACAGCTCTGAAAGTTAAATAATAAAAATGCATGTATTGATTTAACAGCATTTATTAAAAAGTACACCTATTAAATATTTTTATAATAGATGACGAATTCAAAAGAAATTTCAGTACACAAAGGATAATACAAAGTAAAGTTTGTTTTATTCATCACTGGCTAGTGGATGTCAAACATTATTAGCATGCTTATGTCACAAAAGTGTTCAAGCACCCCCTCCTGGGCACGATGTCCCATATGCCAGACACCCTGCCCCTGGATGGGAATTTTCCCATTAGTAGCAAGGGATTTTTTATATGCATCATCCCACATAGAGGATAGCACACCATGGTGTTTGTCCAGTTGTGGAGCACTGGTAGGATGGAGGCAAAAACAATAAGAGAACCAAAGAGGTTCAATCCTTCAACTCAATGAGCTCCAGTTAGCACTAAACCCACTGAGCTAGACCCAGCCCTCAAATTACAGTTTGGTAACTATAACACAATGGTATGATCTTCAGAACAAATGTGAAATTCTTCACAGTTTGAAGATTAGTGACCACCCTGATGAATGATGGACTAATATTCTCAAAGCTCTCGCACATTGCTTCATTTTTCATTCACACAATAAATTACTGGCACACTTTATATAACAAAATGTTTAACTTGTCACACAAAATGAAATGGGTCCTGAATGTTAGTGTCATCAATTAATAACCAACTATTTATAACACTCACCTATAGGTGTCATCAGTCATCAGTGGTTCTCTGCTTGATACTAAAATATAAAGATGTTTTAATCGTTACATTGGATACCATTAACAACAGCATTATGATATGCAGTGCTAGAAATTAAGAAATTTCAACTGACCTGGTGGACTAGTATCCTAGAAATGTTACTGATCCCCATGAAACATCACTAGTCCCCCCCTACCCCATTATTAAACGTTTTTTTTTAATTTAACGATGCCATTGGAGCACATTGATTTTTATCTTATCATCGACTATTGGACATCATTCATATGGTAATTTTGACACACTTTTAGAAGGAAACCCACTGCCACCACATAGGCTACTCTTTTCGATAAGCAGCAAGGGGTATTTTGGTATATGCACTTTCCCTCAGTCAGGACAGCACATATGATAGCCTTTGATGAACAAGTTGTGGACCACTGGTTGGAATAAAAAATAGTCCAAACTGCAGATTGGTTTACTGTGAAGGATCGATCCGATGACCAATCGCTTCACAAGCACACATACTACCGACTGAGAGAAAGTTACAGAATGTGATGAATGATATGAAAATGAACTATCCTAGACAAATGAGATTAAGTATTAATGGCATGCTTTAAATGATTATTTCTCTGAATTACATGCAACATCTATCATCTTTCTCCGAACTGCAGTGACTTCACAACTGATAATGATTTATTACATGAAGAAAATATCAGTTTTCAATTAGGAAATGGCGCCACAGGATTCCCTCCATCACGAGATAGGTAATACTGGGCCCAAGGGCAAGTCCAGGGATGCTTGATGGAATCACAGTATTGATTTCTACAAGTGGGACAGAGAAACAGAAGTCTATCTATGTATAATGTGTGGTACAAGTGGGACAGAGAAACAGAGGTCTATCTACTGTAAACCGTGAAAAAAATGCGTGCGTATAAATTTTGCGTTGTTCGTGTCTAACCTTATGTCACGAAATTAATACGCACGCACTATTTTCCAGTTTGATGTGTGCTTACAGTTGTTAACGGTTGTTCGCAAAATTTATACTTCGCGAACATGCACTAAGATATGCATTCGCGAAAAAAACACGTCGCAATATTAATGCGGTTTACAGTATATATAATGTGTGGTACAAGTAGGACAGAGAAACAGAGGTCTATCTATATATAATGTGTGGTCGGTCTATGCAAGTATAAATAGCTGGCTTCTATTTACCTTTTCTTACTAGTTTATCATGAGATTGTTCTGTTACAAGCTGTTCCTGTGGTGCATTCCAGTCTTGGAGGTTTTGAGTGTTTGTATGTCTGTCTTATGTGCTGGTTCTTATTATCATCAAGTGGACTGTATGGAAGTGCTTTGAATGGTCAATTCAGACCAGCATAGAGCCACACTGGTCGATACGGTATAGCAATTTTATGAATGTAAGATTATGTAGAGGGTTTTTTTAATATGCAATGTTTTTTTTGCGTTTTTTACTGAATGGAAGAGGTTGGGTGTAAAGTTATAAAATAAACCTAAAAAGCATTTAGATATTTAATCATTGAAAAGTGGGAAGACAGATACATATAGTTGAACATCAATGAGTCTGATTCCCAACAGATTCCTTGATAGAAAGATAATTTAATGTTTAAACTCGTCCATCTCTTATATTTTAGTTTCAGTGAAAAAATATTATACACATGTATTAGGATAGGATTCCAGTACATGAGAAATATTTATAATTTTATTCCATGTAGCGAGACTTGAGACTTGACTCAAGACAAAGCGGTCAAAATTATTTTTCAAATGCTTTGTTTTTTAAATGTAAAAACTAATTCTTTATACAAGCTACCTGCCAAAACTGAAGAAAACAATGGCAGGTTATAAGTTTTATTATAAATACATTGATAACAAGATTCAGTGAAATTATTATAAATACCATCATCAGATGATTCAGTAAAATTACCATTTTTACAGTCATTCTTTTTCTTCTTCTTTGTCGAACGCTCAGACAGGAACACCAGTGGCTACACAGTCATTCAAACATTCACATAACATTAACATATTTAATTTATTTAGGTTTCACACTAAACACTGTTTTAATTAAATATTTAAAATCTGGCTGAACATAGTAATTTTAATTACATCACATCCTGGTAGCTGTGTGAAGTGCATGAAGTAATAACACTGAAGTCTCAGTCTCACTTCATTTCCTGTCATTCAGATGTCACATGAAAACCTTGCACGCTCGTTACAATTACTTGTCTTGTAAAATAAGTCCCTCACTAACACTGACACAAATATTAACAATACAGAAATTGTTCATTATTATGCTGTTTAAGATTTAAAAAAAATTAAAAAATACATTTTGTATGATTTTCAAAACAGAATAATTTTTTTTTTTTTTAACTCATTGTGAGTAATATTTTTATGACTAATCATTTCTCATCTGAGAATTCTACTACTAAATGGAATCTATGTGACCAAATATACATTTGTACAATGTATTAAATATTATTTTATAATAAAAAGAGTTTTTAAATTGAAAATCAGCACTACAAAGTATTTAATGCTACACGTGCTTAGTCCCAGACAGATCTTTTATAGTCCACTAAATGTTGTACAGTGGACTGTCTAAACTGTACACCCATGAGACCGAATAAAATGTTTGTTTTTCTGGTGTTAGATTTATACTAAATCAGTAAATGGACACACTGGGACCGAATTGTTTGTCTGGTTTAAGGGAGAGTCTGGTTTAGATGGGTTTTACTGTATATAAGTTGTTTTAATGATTAGTTTAACTGCTTCAGACACCTTTCACCTGACTACATTATTTTCAGTTTCATCCAATCCATGTTTTACTGAAAAGTGTTGGTAAAATGCCCAACATACTGTCTACATGACATTATACAAAATATATTTGAGATTACTAAGGACTTAAACTATTTCTCGTTAGGTATTTCTGCTGGATAATCATCTCAAAAATTTCTTTTAAAATTAAAGAATGTGTTTATAATGTGAATGAATTTTGGTGTTCAGACATCATTAGTATGAGTTTCTCAAAGTGTTTCTGACTGGAATAGTGCTGGTGCCAGCTTGGCCAAGTGGCTGGCTGTTTCTCCATTGTAAGGTCATCTATCAGATAAGTAATTGCTCAATTATGGCAGAATCTAATCTTCCACAGATAACTGTGCTCCGTAAATTTGAAATTTGACCAACCTTGGAGCAATTTGTCCCATGGTGACTCCAACAGTCAAATAAATTTGGTTGTTACCATTAACTACGACAGTGCAATGGTTCCTGCAAGTCACCTTTGTAGATGTTTAATATGTTTACTCCCCGCTGCCAGTGGTGATCAAGCGGTTAGTAGTATGTCTTGATGCTGAGCTGCAACAAGTTAGGACCTGATTGCAGCAGATAGCCCGGCTTCACTTGGAGAGCAATCAACAGAGATGAATACCTAGTCAGGTGCAATACACATTGATCATTCACCTCAGAAATGCTCTTACAATGGACTCTGTCTAAATCTGACCCCCACTAAACCAGAATCCATTCAAAACTGGACAAACAATTCAATCCCAATGTGTCCATTTAGTGTAAATCTAACCTCTGAAAACCAGACACCTCAGAAATGCTCTCATACAATGGACTGTCTAAACCGGACCCCCACTAAACCGAATCCACTCAAAACAGGACAAACAATTCATCTCAATCCCATTCTTCTAAATTTGGTCTTCTTTTATAACTTTTTAGAATAGATTGGAAAATACATACATTATTAATACATGTATGTACAGATAGACATGTACAAACACTACAATACATATATATATAATATACTCAACCAAATTAATTAAGGGCCAGTATTATTTTTTTTGCATATTGGTTCATAAATATACTTGTCATTTTGTTTTCTCTAAATTGTTGTTTAAACATTTAATTATTATTAAAAACATGTCATACTGTATGTTGATATCTCACAATGGAAGGAGTTTATTTTTGTTTATTTAAAGAAAAATGCCCAAAATATCTACTGGCCCTTAATTAATTTTGTTGAGTATATGTTAAATGTGAAACTTAGTTTAAATCATATGTTAACAGTTATTTTAATTTTAACCAATTAATTCTGTATTTTCATTAGCCTTATAGTAGGTCACAATGTAACCACATGCATGTTAATATTTAATAAATAACTGTTTGTACTCATCCCAGACAACAATTATAATTACCAATCCATAATGTGTGTTGGACAAAATAATATGACAGGTAATAATTATTTATGATATCTAAAAAGTAATTACCTTTTTTCCCTTTCTTTTTGAACTTGCATGTGAGGCTATATTTTGGTGAAGTTTATTTTCTATTTTGTAGTATATTTAAGCACTGATTTTAACATTATGTTTTTATTATACACTATTAAATGACGAATAATATTTTTAATTTCCAATTTAGTTTTTTGTGTTAAGTGTCATGGAATGGATTTTTTTTATGTGGTGACATCACCAATTGTATTTAAGTATGGCCATCCTCTGTGCAGCATCAGATTTTGCCAGATACCATACTCTAGCTAGGACAGGTTGAGTGGCTATACCATTATCAGGAAAATTTTATTAACATTATTACTTCACAAAAAGTGTCCATTATCATAATAATTATAACCATGCTAATTTTAATCTGCTTTCAAAGTTATACCGTGAAGTGGCTCACAAGTGATTAGTTATTGAAGTACACATTTATATGGAAATTTCTCCATATCAAATAAATGTTAAGCATGCAGTATGGGAAAAACTCTTAACTTCAAAGGAATTAAGCTTTTAATACTTAAAAGTGTTTAATCCCATTTGTAAACAAACTGATATACTAGTAAAACAACAACACTTGTGACAATAAGGCAACCTCCATTATGTTTTACAATTTAGTACTTGATTATTTAGCGGTTTGTCTTTCTAATTATTGCTTGCTTTCATGTAGCTTATAGCAGTGCTATGTTAATGTGTGTTAGTGTGTGATCAGTGCTGGATTAAGTCTTGTTGGTTTTATAATATATTCTCTTGTTTTTTCTCAATTCTTTATTCAAACATTGAGCAGTAACTGCTTATCAGTTGTAAATACAAATAACATGTTGAAAAACCAATGAAAGGTATAAAATTAGAATAACAATATAAAATAGCATTATTACAATCAAAGGAGAATAGAATATCTAGTAAGTGTAATTCAACTTTGTCTCTAAGTAACAATAAAATATGTTTGATGTTTGTCTTGTCAATGCAGTTATGTCTGCCATGAGATCAATAAATGCTCAGTGTTGGTTCATTATTCAGGAAAACACACTGATGTGTTATGATAAATTTAAACAGATAATGATGGTTGTGAGTGATAGATATGTTCAGGTTCTGGAACCAGTTTATTTTTATTCAAATGTTTATGAATATTATTATAAACAAATGTAAACTAAGTAATTTTGACATTTGACTCATGAATGTCTTCTACTTCCCTATCTCTTTCCATACCAATTAATGATGTATGCCAACTATGATCTGGAATTAGTCATTTATATTTTGGATCATGTGATTCTGAAACTACTAGAATTCTCCTTGGCAACTAATATAAATTTACTTTAAAAAAAAATCTGTTACTCTATTATACTGAAACTTTTAAAAATGTTTAGAGTACCCTTAAAATGTTTCTATTGGTTTGTTTGTTTGTGTTAATCACTATTTTTAAAATTGAATTTTAAATTAAGTTTAAAACTTTTGCCTAATTTAACATACTTTGGTATTATTTTGATACACATTAAAATTTTATGATATTTCAAATATAAATGTATTTATTACTATCATGAAGTATTAGAAGAACCTCCCAGCTGTTTTCACACTTTATAAATAAAGCACGATCAAGGTGTTTATCAGTTCCAATCAATGTAAGGCTGTTAATAGCACCATTCTCAACAGGGCCTCCAGTAATCTACATAAAACAAAGGTCATAGGTCAGAACTTGATGCCTGATCTGTGATTGGTGAGTTCTCTTGGAGAAGGAACCAGTTGTAAGGAGGCATGGTGCAGTGTGATTACAGAACTGATTGTCTGTGGAGTGTTGTACTTATGTGTGGGGATTACAGTGAGGCAATGTGACATACCACGGCTAACAACGGCATTATTCTTAGAAGCAGAACAAGACTTAATTGTGGGAAAACGGTATGTTTTACAAACAGCTGCTCACTTGGGACTGTTCGTGGAATCTTACTTGTTACACGTGGGTTGTCTCGGGATGTTACACTGTATACACGTGGGTTGTGATGTTACACGTGGGTTGTCTGAGTGTGATGACAGAGGGATCTGTAGTGGCTTGCTAACTAATTAACTCAGACTCATGCTGATCAGTGGATCATATGATGTTACGCGTGTGTTGTCTGAAAATGATGAGACAGGATCTGTAGTAAAAAATTTTAAATTTAATGACGCCACTCTAGCACATTGATTTTTATCTTATCATTGGCTATTGGATGTCATACATATGGTAATTTTGACACATTTTGCTGCTGCCACATAGCCTACTCTTTTTGATAAGGGTCTTTTATATGCACTTTTCCGTAGACAGGACTGTACATACCATGGTGTTTGATGAACCAATTGTGGACCACTGGTTGGAATGGAAAATAGTCCATAGGGATGTGTAGTGCCTAACTAATTAACTCAGACTGACTACTATGCAAGTATTACATAGTGATCACTGGATGCCTATCATCTTGCATGCGTTTCTCTTGCTTATGTAAGCTTCAATTGATTTGTGGCTGTTTGTTGCCAGAACATTTCTTGCTGGATGCCAAAACTAATTGTTTGCTTCTTTTGGATTGTAGAGGAAAGTGCAAGAATGATTCATAGATGAAGACAGCCTGGTATAATACTATTTACAAGACGTGACTACATAAAACAGTAAGTCTTTCATCTTTTTTTTCATCTGTCAGTTTGTGACTTTGACAAATCCCTGGTTAACCAGCATGCAATAAGTGAATAAGAAAGTGAAACGTATACAGCTATACCATTCTTGAGATAGATTATGACAGTGATATACAACGTATGAACTTGGGTCCTGATGTGAACAGAGCTTGATGGATCATCCATGGTTCATTTTGTCCACTCAAAATTCATCATTATTGGACATTCACTTTTCAACATTTTTTTGTCTTTTTTTTTAAACATAATTTATGAACCAAAAAAGAAGTTAGATGTTAATTTTCTTCATTAATTTTTATAGCCATACAAATTTGTAAGTTTTTATATTGGAATCAAACATTGATAATTTTGTTTATAATATAAAAGAAGTTTTGACAATATGAATTGAATTTGAGACTTCTTTGCATAAATGCGACAACAAATATGAAAGAAATGCAAAAGATGCATCCCTAAACCCACCTCAAATTTCTGTTTAAAAAAATATTAATTTTATATATATATATAAAAAATATTTTTTATTGAAAATAATAAAGGCCTACGGTAGCCTATTTAGTGTCTTGTGCTAAGTATGACACTTTTCGTTTTGCCCAAGAATGAGGAAACAGTTTTAAAAAGAAGTAAACACAATACTGCAACACTGTGACAAAATAACACATAGTGTGATTAATTACCAGACTTGTACAGTATAAACACTCAAAACTCAGAATCTTCAGATCACTATTCACTTAGTTTTCTGTACAAGTGAGAATACATTATTTGTATGTTGATCATAATTGAATCAAGTTGTTTATGTCTGAGTGCAAATAACATGAACTTGTTTACCTGCATGGAAATATTCCTATCCAAGTATGAAATGGCACTGCCACACCATACACATGTTTGGTATATTGCCAGCGAGTTTCTAGTTCATCACATACATGCATCATAATATACATGCCACCAATTCATACCACATGCAGTATGAAATGAGCCATTCAGTTGGTTTGTTGTGCAAAACACAAAACAATAATAATGCAAACTACAGTAAAATTAATGTTTGTCAAACATCTGAGGAAGTCATCGGATGTTGCAGTGGCTGGTATTGCGTAATTGTTTCTGCATAAGTGTTTGGAATTTGATCAACAGAAAACAGCTATTATGAAAGATAGGTGAAATGATAGAGGTAGAAAGAGAAAATGATAGTAATGAAAAATACACTAAAACTAGCATTTTTAATTAAAAAAAAAATTAAAACATTGTAATTCACAATACGGTAAAAGTTAAAATAATTTTTTATATAATACTGAGAAGTGATAGGAGGAAACAAGAGAAAAAAGAACAATACTGAATACAGTAAAAGTTAAAACTAGTATTTTTATTAAAAAAATCTGTGAAGTGATAGGAGGTAGCAGTGGCTAAAATCTTATTGTTTGGAACATGATTGTTTACATACATGTATGACATGTTAAAGTTGTCAGAAACTGACGGAACATGATCGCTTACATGTATGACCTGTTACAAACTGAGACTGTAACCTTGCAATGCAGTCATGTGTTTCTGGTTTGTCAGAATTCATAATTTCTAACTAAACACAAATTACTTTTGGCCTCACAGGTAGCAAGTAAATACCAATACTGTCTGAACATTCCTGTGTGTAACTGTACATGTTCATGTTCTAGAACATGTACGTTCAAATTAAAAACTCTATAATTCAATTCCAAAACAATAATTAAATTACTTTTACTTTTTTAGTACTGCTTTTCTTTTCTTTTATCAAGAATACATTGTGTGATACTGACAATTTGTAGACCCAAAAACTATTTTTATTGTCAGAAATAGTTTTGTCTATAATTTATAAAGAAACATTGAGATCATGAAATAAATATTTCCGGAAATAGTGAAAAAAAAGATATTTTAAATAACTACTAGGCCTAGTCTAAACAGGTCTGGATTTTAATACTTTTATTCAGAATTTCTGTTTTGATTATTCATTTGTCAGAATATCAACAACTATTTTTGAAATCATGCCCTAAACCTGGGATTACTTTCAAGTGTACACATGCATGTAACAGGCTGCACTTGCAATAAGAAGCTAATTGGAGAATGTCATGTACATTGTATTAGAACCAGGCATCCCAGTTCAAGATTAATACCACCAGTTTCAGCAGCATTTAAAAGCTCTACATTTTTCTACTCATTTACCTCACACATTTTCTATACTTGTTCTCTTTATTTCTCCTTGTTGAGCTGTATTTATAAAATATAGGTATAGTACTGGTAGATGACTTAATATAGGTAAAGTTTCTTGATCAATCCCAATATGTTTTCATGTCCAATAAATATTGTTTCAACAACATTAAAAACCACCCAGATTTTATGTCCTGTTGGAAAGACCCATTTTGAAATACTACTACATTGACAAAATTAGATTTGTTTGAAATATTTTGCAAGATAAAGTAGGGAAATATTTGTTTTTGAATAGTTATTGATGTGGAATCACAGTAACTGTCAAATCTTGTATTCTATTGTGGTATACCACAATGGTCATTTTTAGAAAGTACCCAATTTGGAATGAGGCTCATTCTTCTATGGTCCATAACAGTTGGTATAAAGCTACCATTTAAAATATCATGTTCATCCTCCTCTGGTCTATCTGACAAATTCCCCCCACACTTTTTCTGTCCCAGATGCAATGGATGGCTTGAACCAGAACATGTGAGATATGTCTGCTATAACAGCCTGGCTTTGAATATAGATGTTAAACAACATGACCTGACCTATCATGTCCTTCATTTAAAATATTTTTAATTTGTTTTAATATCATATCATTAAATTAATAAATGTTTAATCATTGCAAATGGGTGAAAGATTCTCGCAGCGATGTTAAACTAAATATTCACTCACTCATTTAAAATTTCACTTTAATGACTAATTTACTGTTTTAACGAAGTCTTATCTTTATGTAGAATTGTAATTGAAGTATAGCTGGTAAGAAAGTTTTAAAAGACACTGTTAATGTCTGTGTGTGAAAGACTGGGTTCACCTATATATGCACCATGTTAATGCATATTTTATGTCCTGTAATTACACCATGGGATAATCAAATTTACTCATAAAAGATAAGATAAAATATATTGATTACATAATTTACATTCAACCATTGCTCATGGGAACAGGATGTAAATTCAATTAGAATACATTATTTGTACTTCCACACTCATAATATTCACCATTATGGTTTGCATTATGGCTGCTATGTATATACTACTCTTAACAAGTTAAGGGTCATAGAATTTAATGTAAGTTTTAGCATACAGTGTGTTGATGAGCAC
>JAUTWP010148818.1:0-21721 GCA_033042655.1 Cyathermia naticoides
GGTGTTTCCACTTGCACCGACCAGTGGTTCCATAACTGGTTTAACAAAGGCCATGGTATGTACTATCCTGTCTATGGAAAAGTGCATATAAATATAACTAACGAAACTTATTTTCTATAAAACTGAAATAAAAGCAACCTGTGTGAAGCATCTACTATAACAGCCTGGCTGTGAATGTAGACGTTAAACCTGACCTGACTTGTGTGATCCTAGATTAGAAATAACTTACTCTTATTCCACCTAACACTTTATCACAACATAATCACCAAGATTAATTTACCAACAATAAACAGTGGTGGGTTTTATTTTTTTTCGAATGAACTTGGTAGAATAAAATATCACTGTGATCGACTTTCTTAGTAAAAAAAATATCAACTAGTCCATGGGCTAGTTTTATCCTTTTTCACTAGCTCGACTTCAAAAACCACTAACCCTGTGCATCGGGCTAGAGAATTTGTCAAACTTCTTGTCCTATGAAAGCATGTTTTTGTAATGGCAAACAATGGCGGATCACGATCTAACAGCTTCTCTGATTGACATATTTTTCGCCAATGCCGAAATCGAGAATATTATAGCTTTTTTATTGTGAAATAAGTTATTTTTAATTTTTGAATTATTTTGGTAGTAATAATTATTTGACATCATATATTGTCGAATTAACAAACATTAGACGTCTTCACAAGTCCTTTAAAGTTAGTGGTACATGTTTAAACTAAAGAATCTATGCTTATGTAATTAGGAGATAACCACACAGTTTTTCGATTTGCGGGTGTTATTGTACATTTGATCCTGCAAATTTCATTTTTTACCGGAGTTAGCCTGAGGTTAAAAATTTAAACATTTGCTGGATCAAATGGACAATAACACCCAAAAACCAGAATTAACTTTGTATGTGGTATTTCTTGAAAAACAAAACCTGACTACAAATTAACTGTAGACCCTTGAATCATCAACTTCACCTGTTCCAATTGCTATTGATGTGACTATTAATCAACTGAATTATGTTTGTTCATATCAAGTAGTGCATCAAGCATTAACATTCAATATGCTATTGTTGCCATTGACTTACTCACCTTATTCCTTTGCTATAATGTCTTCAACATTTGATTTTATTTACACCTAGCTGTACATCAGTTTAAAAGATTAACATGCTGTTATGCCATATTTTGACTCACAACCTTGTACTAAAGGAAATCTTGTCTTTTTTGTGAAAATATCAAGATTTCTTCTTGATATAACAACCATATGACATGAGAACTATGCTAATCACATTATATTTGGGTCATTCTCCAAAGAATTTACATATTTTAGCAATGCTTCACTTGGATTTGGTAAAGCTATTAATACATTTAATGAAATAGCTTAGGTAATATTAAAGATGTTAGATCTATACTGAGGGGCAAAAGAAACTTTACACTGAAATTTTCTGGTGAGATAGCAATGAGTTAAACTTTACACTGACTTTGAATGCCTGTACAACGAAAACCATGAAACCATCTAGTAAATCACTTGATATTCCTACAGAGACCTGGCTTGTGTATTCAAGATGTTGAGTTAAAATCTAGTAAATCACTTGATATTCCTACAGGGACCTGGGTTGTGTGTATTCAAGATGTTGAGTTAAAATCTAGTAAATCACTTGATATTCCTACAGGGACCTGGCTTGTGTGTATTCAAGATGTTGAGTTAAAATCTAGTAAATCACTTGATATTCCTACAGGGACCTGGGTTGTGTGTATTTAATGATGCTGAGTTTACCGAGAAGGACTGGGAAGGAATTCAGATGATCCAGTCAAGCAATAAGGAACAAGATCGTTTCAAAGTTGGACGCTATGGATTGGGATTCAAGTCTGTATTTCATGTAACAGGTAGGAAAACATTAATTTTGAAAATAGTCAAAAACAGCTTTCTCTGATACATTATATTAGATCTATTCATGTGTCCATGACAAGTTGAAATTGAAATGCAAACTAATAATAAACAATTATCACACTGAAATTAGGAGTCTTGGAGCTAAGAAAATCAATACTGATTGAGTTCAAACTTATTTTGGACTCATGTACAGTAAAGTTTTGTTTTATTTAATGATGCCACTAGAGCACATTGATTTCGATCTTATCAGCGGCTATTGCACGTCATTCATATGGTAATTTCGACACATTTATTTTAGAGAAAACCCACTGCTGCCACATAGGCTACTCTTTCCGATAAGCAGCAAGGGATCTTTTATATGCACTTTCCCACACACAGGACAGCACTTACCACAGCCTTTGATGAACCAGTTGTGGAGCACTGGTTGAAACATAATATAGCCCAAACTGCAGATGGGTCCACTGAGAATGATTGATCCAACGACCGACCGCTTCAAAGGCGGGCACGCTACCGGATCTTGTACAGAGATAGGTTTTTGAACATATCACATAATTATACTTAGCAGTCATATATAGTTTACAGTAACTTACATACATACTGCATGATCATGCTTGACACCACATGAAATAAAAACTAAACAGACTAAAAAAACATTATGTATTAAAATTACATATCTGTAAAAATCCTATACTGGCTATAGTAAATTTGTTATTAATTTCTATGTGAGAATGCTGGTTTGAAATGAGTTAAATCTAAATACTTGTTATAACTGGTTTGTGTTTAGAATTGAATGTTAATCTCTGATTTGTTCATTTTACCTTCAGACTGGCTTTGTATTATCAGTGGTCAATGGATTCTTTTCATCAATCCTCATCAACCAAAAGATGAAGTCTGCTTGCTGAGAAGAATTGCTAAGTTAGACACACAAACTAAGGATGCTGTTTTATCACTATTTGATGGGACATTCAATTTTTCAAAAGCTTGTCTTCAAAAGGGCACATATAGAGGAACTCTGTTTTGGTTTCCTCTTCGGCAAGACAAATCTGACTTATCAGAGAATGTATACAGAGAATCTGATGTCTTGGACCTTTTCAAAACATTCACAGCTGAAGCCGAAATGACTCTTCTCTTCCTTAAGTCACTTGAAAGTATTTCACTGTTAAAAAGAGATGATTTAACCTCTGCACAGACAATTTTTGTAGTACAAATAAAAGAAGAGTGTTTACAAAATGTTCGTAAACAAAGAAAGCAGTTTAAATCAGAACTTGACAATACTCTAGATACCTTACCACCTGAATCATTTCACAGTACTTCCTACATTTCTATTGAGTGCACAAACAATGAGAGTGGCCAAGCTAGCTCACAAGAGTGGATCGTAGTGCATCTCTGTAAGGGAGGATCTATATCTGACCAGCTCACTCACCTCTGTGCAGACACAGAACTTTCTTACTCACCATATGTTGGGGCTGCCTACGCTCTGTCAAAAACAGATCACATCAATGGCCATGTTTTTTGTTTTTTGCCATTGCCTCTTAGTTCAGAAAATACCACTGGATTGCCGGTTCATGTGAATGGGTTCTTTGCATTGACTCAAGATCGTCGAGGGCTGAAGTGGTCTGCAGATGAAGGAAAACAAGACCAGTGGAATCATTGCCTCATTTCAGAAGTCATTCCAGAAGCCTACCTTATTCTGGTGAATGAGCTCAAGCAATACTGTGTAGGAAAAAACAATTCTCCTGATGTCATTGACTTCTTTTATGGATCATTGCCAGATTACAGAAAGATTAGAGGCCAGTGGAAGGATTTGATGAAACCATTTTACCGTCTATTTTTCAAAATGAATGGATTGTTCAGCAAAGTTAGTGGAGGAAAGTGGCTTCATTGGAACCGTGTTATTCTTGCTGTCTATGATGCTGATGTTGCACCTGAGGTTTGTAAAACTGTTACAAACACATACACACAATATGAACAGAATGTTGTGCTGCTGCCTGATCACATCATGCAACTAAAAAAGAAAGATGTTCCTAAGGTTTGTCCAGATGTTATGTGTCATCTGCTGAAGACATCCACTCTGTATATGAACTTCACATCAGATGAACGTATGAATCTTTTGAAATATGCTCTACGGTCATCTTCACACAAAAGTCTTAAAGGTCTAGCTCTGCTTCCTGTAGCTGATGGAACATTTCAGAAATTCTCCGAATGCCAAGTCTTCTTATGTCCAGAAAAAGTTCATTTGTTCCCAGGCTTAGAAAGACATTTTGTTCAGGAACATCTAGACACCTATATCAAACAACATCTTTCTCAAATGGCAAAGAAAGGTACTGGTATGCTTTGTCGACATACATGTTTATTGTTGAGTCTTAGCATCTATTTTTAACTAAAACATCAAAATATAAAACATCTATGTTGGTTTGCATTAAAATTGCAGAATTTCAATCTAAGATAGCTGTATGGATAGTCTCGTGTAATTGCACTTGTATGCTTGTGCATGTTTTGTTTTCTATAGAAAGTATAAAAGAATGCATACACCTGATTAAATAGCATGGTTATTTTTGGCAAAACATTTTCTATATTTCATTGTGTGCATGTTTTATTTTTTGTCCTTAACCTGTAAGTACTACATATTTATTAACAGAGTTTATATATAAGTTGCAGTTCTAGAGTGAAGTTAAGATTACACTATTTTTAGAATCAATAATTAAGTATCGTCTCACACTCAAACTTTAAAATAATATATGCAAACACAGATAAATACTGATGTGATTTTAATACGCTATATATATTTCTTTCAGCTTATCTAAACCTCAGAGAGGTTTCTTCAACAACATTCCCTGCACTTGTGAGAGAATGCTTCAGCCAAAACTTTCCTCATGGTGCTCCAGTTCATTTGCAAAGAACATCATCTCGGTTAGGAGAACAATGGCTCAGAGAGTTGTGGTCTTATGCTCATGAACTACGTGTGGATATGCTGTGCTCATTCTCAGACATACCTCTTATACCAGAGTATAGAGGAGAAACCCTCATACTGCATTCTCTGACAGATCTCTTCATAGCAGAATCTTTTCCAGGATTTGAAACTCTAACAGAAGAGATCTCCCAGTGTTTACAAAATCTAGGTGTTGTGGTATTGTCACGCATTCCTGATTACATTCAAGTCATGTTTCCCATTGGTACCATCATTCAGTGTCCAACTCCACAAGGTGTTATGAAGACACTAGGTCGTGTTTCAAAACAAAACATTCAACATTTCAACACAACATCAGAGGAATCAATCAAGACAGAGTTTGTAAAATATTTGGCTTCATGCAAAAGCATAAACCCAGATGCTAAAACGATACTCAGACATTTGAAATTATTTAGAAATACCTCATCTGAAGGAAGAAACACTTCAGTAGCTGACGTGAACAAAATTGCTCCTCCAGAACAAATCCCTGTTTCATATCCATCAGCATACTTGTATGACCAGTCTAGCACAACCTGTCGCTTTGCTGTACAACTAGGAGCTAAACAGATTTCCATACTTGAGATCATCTGTGAAGTTCTAGATATCATGGCATGCTCCAACATGATTCAATACAGTGACAATGACGTTCATATATTCATGATGTTTATTCTGGAAAATAGTCATGTCTATCTTAATCACATTGCAGTGAAGCAAAGAGCATCTTTAGTTAGGTTTTTACCTTCAAATTTAAGTGGAATACTACAAAAACCAACAGATTTGTTTGATCCAAGAATTTCACTTCTACAGGATCTTTTTTATGGTGAGGATAAGTTTCCATGTAAAGAATTTTGTAAGTCTGAGATGATTGAAGCTTTGCACAAGCTTGGATTGAAAAGGGACACTCATGTTACTTTAGCAGATATTTGTCATTCAGCTTCAGTAATTGAAGATGTTCTTGATAAAAGCTATCAAACAGAAAGGGTGATGAAAAAGGCACAATCAATTTTGAAAGTTTGTGAGATATTTGACCCTGAAGATATTAGATTGTCTGGACTGCTGTCCTTTACCTGGATGCCAGTTCTAACTGTGAGACCTTCAACTTATCCTAAACATCTTCCTTTTGCTGGTACAGGTCAGTGCATTGTAGGTAGACCACAGGATCTCTATAATGTTAGTCATCTACACTTGGTAGGATCTGTCAGATGTGTTAGCATGAACACTTTGCCCATTCAGATGACTTATTTGTTTGAAAGCCCATCTGAAGATGACGTTGTGGAACATTTGAAGAATGTCACAGACACATATACTGCAGATGAACACCAGATATACATGGGACTGCTCAATGAAATATACCAGTATTTTATGACAATCCAGCTTTCACCAAAAGCACAGATCAAGTTGGCAACTATGAAAGTAGTGTGGACTGGAGAAGAGGCAGAATTTGTTGAGGCAGACAAAATTTGGATAAACCATTCCACATCAGATATCAACCTCACTCCATATCGGTACTGCCTACCAAACCATTTGAAATGTTTTGCTAACCTATTTCTTCTAATTGCTGCATCAAAGAAACAAACTTCAGAAATGTTCATGGAAGTTTTACATGAAATTCAGGAAAAGCATAAAAATCACAATTCTGTGGTATGTGTTTCAAGTGATTTAGAACTGGTTATGAAGATATTGAATGTTCTCAAAGAAGACAGTTCTATTGATAAGAACAAAATTCTTATTCCGGTACATGATCCTGAAGAGCGGCTTTTACTGATGCAGGTTGAGGAATGTGTATACTGTGAAGTATATCAACCTACAGAGGAGGATGAGGTGGAGGATGAAACACAGAACACTAAGTTTGCTAACATTTCTTCACATTTGGCTACACACCTTGGCATCCGTATTTTGACAAATCAACTGATGGATGGCACTGAAATACTTGATATGAATTTTGGTCAAAAGGAACCATTGACCACAAGGCTGAGAAATCTACTTCATGAATACACAGATGGTTTCTCTGTTCCAAAGGAAATCATACAGAATGCAGATGATGCAGGAGCATGTGAAGTAAATTTTCTTTATGATGAAAGAGAGAATCTAGATGCAAGAACAAACCTAATTCACAAGGAGATGGCTTCCTTACAAGGACCAGCACTATGGGCACAAAATGATGCACAATTCTCAGATTCTGACTTTGCTAATATCACCAAACTAACTGGAGAAACTAAAATGAATGATACAACCAAAATTGGAAGATTTGGATTAGGATTTAACTCTGTCTATAACTTGACTGATGTTCCAAGTTTCATAAGTAGAAACAACATGGTCATATTTGATCCTCATCAGAGTTACCTTGGTAGTTCTGGCATGAAGGCAGATCTCACAAAGAAGAAAAACAAAGCTATGTTACGCAAGATGAAGGATCAGTTCAAACCGTTTGAGGGAGTGTTTGGTTGCCATCTCGTTCTATCTAGTGCTGAAACCGGATATTCTGGTACATTGTTCCGGTTTCCACTGAGAACACCACTGCAAGCACAACACAGTGAGATCAGTGGTTTGTCATATTCTCCATCAGAAATGAAAAAATTCCTACAGGTCTTTGTATCTAGCGCTGGAAACCTGCTGCTCTTCTGTCAAAATGTGAAAACTGTCAGAATGTATCATTTGCCAAAACACATGACTGATGCTTCAAAGGCAACTCTTCTTATAGAAGTACAGAAGAGTGTAGAGAACATCAGTAGACCGCTCTCTGGGTCAGTGCTCAAGTTCTTATCAGATGTTTGGAGAGAGAAGTGTAACAACCAAAGCATTGGCTCAGGTGATGTTGTTAACGAAAAGATCAGTATATCACTATCTGTCACTAAGGCAGCCACAGAATTTTGCAGAATGACTCGAACACTTAAGAAAGTGAAATGGACTATTGCATGGGTACTTGGAGGCAAACAATCTGCACAAATGGCAATGGCAAATGAACTCAGGGGTCTAGTACCAATAGCAGCTGCTGCTGTACCAATTTGTGAAAAACAAGGTAATACTCTCTTTCCCTTGTCTAACTGTCCTGATGGATTTTACAAGGAAGGCCATTTGTTTTGTTTTTTACCATTACCAATTACAATTCCCTTGCCATTGCACATAAATGGTGCATTTGCTTTGACACATGACAGAAAACAACTTTGTTCTAGATCAGAAGATGAAAAATATGTTTCCACTGAAGCAGAATGGAATGAAGTTCTCAAGGCTGATGCAGTCACATCAGCAATGGTCAGAGTGTTTGAAGGTTTGAAAACGATTGGTGATGTAGATGCTGAAGGATTCTATAAATTGTGGCCACAGTGTGACATGCATGATCAAAATCTTTTCAGAACATTTTATGGAATGGTTGTTCATGAGAATCCAGAAGTGCTAATATATAATGGAAGGTGGATTCCTTTTCAGAATGCAATCTTTTTAGACCAAAAGTTACGTTTTGCAAAAGTGGTTGGGCAAGTAGCATTTAAAGCCTTTGAACACTACAACCAGGGACAAAAGACCCTAATTGATCTTCCAAAAACAATTTTTAAATGTTTTGCTGCTGCTGGATTGAGCTCTCAGTTGGAATCACACACTCTGAGGATGGATGTGTTTTATCAAAAGATCTTATTTCCAAATATAAATGACTCCTACTGGAATAATAAAGACAGGGATGGTTTGATAATGTTTGCCTTACAACATGGAAATTCAGATGTCAAAAACCTTATCAAAGTTACTCCATGTATACCAACAAAACCTAAAGGAATACTCAAACAACCAAAAGATCTTGTAAATCCAAAAGGAGAAACAGCCTGTTTATTTAAAGATTGTGATGGTATTTTCCCAGGATTTTCAACAAAATTAGAAACATACGAGAATGCAATTTGTTCTCCAGAACTTCTTAAAGCTCTTAGTGATCTTGGTATGCAAAATGAAGAGTTGCAGTGGACTGTGGTTCATGAGAGGGTTAGATCCATAGAAACATTATTTAAAGAAAACATAAAAGAAGGAAAAGAGCGATGTAAAAACATTTTGTATTATCTTGGGAAAACCCTACTACAAAGGTATAATAATAAGCTGCATAGCAAGAACAGATACATGGACTGTCCACATGACACAAAAGAGAAAATAAGAAATGAAGCATTTCTTCCTGTTCTTACCAAACCAAAAGACTGGCCAACAATCTGGCACAACAATGGTACAAACACCAATCTAGGATCACCACCCTTAATGTGTTTCCAAGACTGTAAAGACATTTCAGGTTCAAACAAACTAATCTTAGATTCAACATTTTTGGATTTGAATATAACCAGAAATGTTCTGCAGTGGCTTGGTGTACAGACTAAGCATGATATTCCTGTGTATGACATCATTGAACATCTGTTGACAACCTCTCTGTCCCCAGTCAAAACACTTGACCCCTCTGCACACAAAACACTGTCAACCATATGTTCATCTGTGTATGAGCATCTCAACAGTATCTGTTCTTCAAAAAACACAAAAGAAAATGATTATAGACAACTAATTTTTGAAATGCTACATGGAAAACCAGTCATCTTACAGAAGACAACATTCATCAGACCTGAACAGATGGCATTTTCTCTAGGTTATCGTTTGGAGCCATATTTGTACAAAGTTTCAGAAACACAAATTTCATCATTTTTACAGACAATAGGTGTCAGAAAAAGCTTTGAACCAGATGATGCTGCAGCCATAATGATGGAAATAGCACAAACTTGTGTTAGTGAACCATTATCTAAAAAACAGCTCCACTGTTTTGAACAAGCAGCCTCCCTTTTGGTTCATCTTGCACAAAGCAAGACACCTGGATGTGTTGGCAGAGAATTCAAGTCACTGTATCTTCCAGATAAAAAAGCTATTTTACGTCCATTTTCTGACCTCTGTTTGGATGATTGTGATTGGGTTAATGAAAGAAGTTCTATGAAATTTCTACATCATTGCATGCCAGTTAAAGTTGCTGTTGCTTTCGGAATTAAGACAAAACGACAGGAGCATGTGAGTTCTCATGCTGTTTTGTTTAAGAATCTTCAGTCATTTGGTCAACATGAACCTCTCACTAACCGACTGAAACGAATCCTAGAAGGGTATCCATGTGACTCATCTCTCATGAAGGAACTCCTGCAGAATGCTGATGATGCTGGGGCTTCAGAACTGATGTTTATCAAGGACTTCAGAACGCATCCATCAAACAGAATATTTGATGATCGGTGGAAGATATTGCAAGGTCCTGCATTGGTTGTTTATAACAACAGTTACTTTACACACAAAGATTTGGATGGAATTCAAGACTTAGGTCTTGGTAGCAAAGGAGGTGATCCACTTAAATCAGGTCAATATGGAGTTGGATTTAATGCTGTATACCATTTAACAGATGTTCCAACTTTCTTGACAGTAGGGCCACAAACTGAAGAGACTCTCTGTGTTCTAGACCCTAATTGTCAATACACTCCCACTGCTGAGCCAGGTATTCCAGGGGCTAGGTATACCAACATACCAGAATTGCGTGATTCCTATAGAGATGTGTTTTCTTGTTTTCTTGAAGACAAGGTAAAACTGCTGCCACAAGGAACATTATTTCGGTTCCCTCTTCGTACCAAAGATATGGCAAGCCAATCAGGTATTTGTAAAGCTGAGATGTCTACACATAAGCTTGAAGAATTACTAAATTCCTTTAAAGGTGACATGGCTGAATCACTTCTCTTTCTTCATAATGTAAGAAAAATCACAGTCGCATCCATTAATAGCAGTGGAGATATTGAAAAAGAACATGTTGTTGAGGCATCAACTGGTGCTGAGACCAGTCAGAAACATGATCAGTTTTTGACTGATCTACGTGAACAAGTGAAGAAGGCAAGGGATGAGAATATGGGACTGACACATTTAAAACAAACACAAAATGTTGTCACTCTCAAACTAAAAGACTCTTGTAAACAAGATGAAGAAGAAGAAGAATGGTTAGTTGTTCATCAGTTTGGATTTTCTACAAAGCATGACTTGCCACAGCAATTAGATGAAGCCTGGAAGAGAAAGGATATAAACTTACTACCAAGAGGTGGAGTTGCAGCACGTCTTGATGTAGATCATGCAGAATGTGATAAGAAAGCATTTTGTATACTTCCACTGCCTATTCGAACAGGTTTACCCGTTCACATCAATGGACATTTTGCCCTTGACCATGAAGCCAGGAGGAATTTATGGCATGGTACTACAGATTACCGGTCATTGTGGAACACATGTATGGTGGAAGCTCTGATTGTTCCAGCATATCTCTCAACGTTACAGGAAATGCAGGTGATGATGTTTGAAGGTTTACAGAATGATAAAATGCAGTTCTGCCTTAAAAAATACAACACATTGTTTCCAAATGTCATTGAGGCCAAAGAAGATATTTGGAAATCATTGGCAGATGTTTTTTACAAATCAATCTTTTGTAACAAACTGACACTGTTTCCCGTACTCAGCTGTTCAGATAGTATCACTTGGGTGGCCGTACATGTTGACAGAGGATTCCCAGGGTTTTTTAATGACCTAGAATGTCATTTCAATGACACAGACTCCAGAACACATATACCAGAAGACAAACAGCAACACTCTGCTGTGATTGGTAACATTTTGACAGGTTTTAGGAATATGGCTACTAATGTATCAAATGAAACCAGTCATCCAATATCATTCTCAAAAGAAGTAAAATTAGCTGACTTGTTAAAAAGAATTGGTATGAAAGTGATTGAGGCACCATTGTGGATATATACAAATTTTCAGACCGCTGGTCTGAATGATGTCCAGTGTGTAAATCCAGAAAATGTCATTACTTTCTTGAAGTCGTGCAGTTCACAAGAGGAAGGAAGATGTTGTGTTGGTGAATTTCCTCAAAACATTAAATGCACTCCATTTGGTGATACAGAGACAGTCAAATTTCTTATTACCTTCTGTCAGAAAGCTGAAAGTTTTGCTTCTCAGATTGTTGGTCTTCCATTATGCTTGTCAAACTCAAGCATGCTGAATGTTTTCAGCAGAGAAAATCCAATTCTTGTAACTCTCTTTACTGAGCTTATTTCAGGGTCACCACACCTGTGTCTTCATGAAAACATTGCTCAATTGTTTAAAGACTTAACACAGTGTCCAGCCTTGAAGAAAATGGATGTCAATGAACTGTCTAGGTTACTGCATTGCACATTAGATGCAGCAGTTTTCAAACAAGGTGTGCCTGTTATTTGGAATAACACACAATCACAGCAACCCAACATGACATGGATAAATAAATTATGGACATTTCTTTTCGAGGAACTGTCTGAAGGCACATTGTCAGTTTCAAACTTCGGAGACCTAATGGAATGGAGTTTGTTACCTTGTACAGTAACTACAAGGAATAATAACATCAATCAGCTGTACCCTATTAAAAACGCTGCAGATGTGGTAAATATTCAAACCATGACAAATAGAAAACATGATACGGCTTTGAAGACTCTTGGTTTACCATGCTGGAATATATCTCCATTTTGGAAAGAAAAGATATATAAGTTTGTATCATCCATGACAGCCAATCTTGAAAATCCACTCAGTATGCTAGCTGCCATGTCCAAACACACATACAGATATATAAGTACTGGCACAGGGTGCACTTTATTGGAATACTTTTGCAACAATTTGAGAGATTTCAAATCTGACCAGAACAAGGCAATCGCTATGCTAAAAGGTTTACCATTTTTTGCTACACGACTTAGATCAACTATGTCACTGGTAAGTTGTGTCTATCCAGTGTTTGTCAAAGGATATATGCCCATAGATGGGTTGGATGTTTGGTCTTCACAAAGTGGTAAGACTGTGTTTAAATATGAACATCAATTGAGCAGTCTGTACACATTTATGAAAATTGATACACTTACAATAGAATCTTTCTACAGTCAACATCTGCTACCACAGTTTAAATGGCTGCCAACAAAAGCAAAAGCTGTCCACTTGAAGTACATCAAAGATAACTTACTACCAACACAGTATTACAAGGATTTAAATCCCGATCAAAGAAATCTTGTAGGTGTACTGAAGGAACTTCCTTTTATTGAGAAGATAGATGGCACTCTTTGCAGAGCAAGTGAGTTTTACAGCAATAGGGAGATAGTGTTCAAAGTAATGTGTTCACCAGAAGCCTTTCCTCCAGTACCATATGATGATGATAAGTGGTATGACTTCCTTGTATTGGCTGGCATGATAGACATGGTCACTGTTGACCTCTTTCTCCAGTTTGGAAAGCAAGTTGAGAGATTGGGAAGCGAAGGAATAACAGAAGACATTACAAAAATGTCTAACACACTGGTTAATCATTTATTTTACCGACCAGATATCTTGAAAGAAAACCTCATTCCAAAGATTAAGCATATTAGATTTGTTCTGCCATTCCGTATGAAAGTTGAACACAGATATGGGAAAGAAATGGATTCTATTTGCCATCAGTTTGAAAATGCATCTCACTTGATAGCATTCAGTGGATCAGTGTTTTTTGAGAACTGTGAATTAGTTTGGTCCAGTTGTCATGTACTTCCAAACTTCAGGCATGTTGACAAAAGACTATTAAAACAACTTGGAGGCCAAGTTCCACAAAAGGATGATGTTGTTATTCATATGAAAAATATTTCAAGCTCTTTGAAAACAAAGAATAATACAGCCATGAAGAAGATCAAAACTTGTTTGGAAGAGGTAATGGTTAGCTGTTATCAGTTCTTTAAAACCAATGAAGTGACACAGCAAGACAGACAGTACCTGGAAGCATACCCCGTGATATATCTCAATGACAATGATTGCATGGTCAGAGCAAAGGATGTTGTTATTACAATTTCACCAGAAGATACCATCAGTGAATATATTTATCAAGCACCTCTATATTTTGGCCAGTTTTTTTCTGTTTTTGAGAACCTTGGTGCTAGTAAGATTGTTTCATCCAACAATTATGCAGAGGTTTTGAGCAGGGTGCATTCAGAAATTGGAAAACACAAATTAAATCCCAATGACTGGATAGTGGTACAGAGGGCAGTGAATATGTTATTCAAGTGTCTATCTGACAGCCACTATTCACGAGCTATTTCAGTTTCCACTTTGTATCTTCCAAGTTCATTGGAAACACTTGTTTGTGCTAATGATCTGGTATTTTCAAATAAACCTGCACTTCAGAGAAGAGTTGAATCATTACCCTTGATCTACTTCATTGGATTTGACAAACTTGAAATACATACTGTACTTGATCCTGCGTGGATCATTTGTTCTCTGCCAGACAAATACAGGCCTCAGATATTGTCATCATTAGTTAAAGAACATGTAACAAGTGAATGTCAGGAACATGCTTACATCGGTTCCTATTCTGTCATGTACCTACGCTGTATAACATCTCCTCCATTTGTGTCGGGAGTCATTCGACTTGTTAATCATCAGAAAAACTTAAATTTTAACAAGGGAATTACAAAAGAGGAAATGATATCAATAGAAAAGAAATTTCAAACATTGCAGATTTATGAGGTAAAGGATTTAACAACAAATTTGGTGTATTCCAGATCCAATTCACCTGTTCAAAGTAGTGAAAGAAAACAAAAATGTTTTTTAGAATCTTCACTTCAAAAGGAAAGAAATATCTTGTATCTAGATAATGATGCATGCAAAAATAAATTTGGCATTTGTGGTAAGATATCAGAAAAGATTGACATGATGACCGGAGGAGACATTGGAAATAAAGTATTTCTTATACAAAAAATGCTTCAAATGAATGTCAAGGATATTGGTTTATGTTTGGATGATGATGACATATTGCCATCAAATTTTAGACTCACTCAATCAGAAAAATCTGTATTTCCCCCACCTGGAACTCTGATTCCAGAAGAATTTCACTGGTTGCTTGATAACAACTTTGAGATTTTGCATGAGGGGGAATATGTTGGTCTTGAAGTCCATGATCCAGCAATTGTTCAAATGGAGAATGATGAAGGAACATCAATTGAAGACTTTTCAGATGGTGTTTACATTTATGTCATTGTGAAAAAATGTCTCACTGATCAAAATGTCTGTCCAATAATGATGAAGTATCTTGTTGATGTTGGAGGAGGCAGGATCGAGGAAATGATCGGTACAAAACTGTACAAGCTATGCAGAAAGAAAGGCAATGCTGCACAAGAACTTATTGAGTTGAATGTATTGCCAAATTCACCAGATGTTTGTAATCTTGATCTAAAGGAAATCTTGAAGGAAATTCGTCAGACACTAAAAGATGCATGGTCTCATTTAGATGAGCATGATCGTCACAGAGTGATGAAACGTTTGTACTTGAAGTGGCATCCTGACAAGAATCATCCAAGCAGAACAGAAATCTGCACTCAAGTGTGTCAGTACATTCAGCATTATGTCACAAAACTAAACAATGGAGAAAGTATTGATGACAATGTTGAGCCATTTTCACCAACATATCAACCAACATATCAACCATCATCGTTTTTCGACAATATGGACCGACGGTCTAGATCACAACGTACGTATTACCAAGATTACCAACAGCAATCTAGACACCGTTCGTATTCACCTTCTGATACCAGAGACACCGGCTGTCCACATCCCCAAGAAGCGAGACGATGGTTACGGCAAGCACACGTGGATCTTGAAACAGCCAAGAAATCACTTTCAAACTCTTTGTATGATGCATTTAACTGGATTTGCTTCAAATCTCACCAGGTTGGTATTTCATTATTAATATGTTTATAATATGTGAGATTATTAGTTTTAAGAAAACTATCACATAGCAGCTCTTTTCAGAAGTTTTAATACCGGTAGTGGGTTTAAACTGTCTACATTTGTTTCCCTAAATTGCACACACGACAGTTGTATAACAGTAGTAAAATACCTCCAATGTTAAATAGTTTCCTTGCTTCCAAATTTAAATATCTAATAATTGTTGTAAGAAAATTAAGAAACATACATATTTTACTTGATTTGTCCATCTTAAATTGTTATCGACTGACAGCTAACATTTGTTCACAAACGTATATTGTAATTCATGTACGGTAGTTCTGAATTTATCTGAAGATTGATCATTTCTAAATTTGTGATCTTTTGTCTAGTTGCTATAGTCATGTATTTTGTTTTTGTATTTAATGTCAAAACAGTAATACTAGAAGGTTGCAAAAGTTGAACATGTTCACAAAAAGTTCACCCATTAGTTGTGAAATCTTTTGTTTTCACAAAACAGAGAAAAATACACTAGTATGAAGTAATCAAGTAGAAATATTAATATACCTTCAAGATACAACCTTTTCAGTGGACCCATTTGCAGTTTGTGTATTTTCCGTTCCAAGCAGGGGTCCACATTTGGTTCATCAAAGGCCATGGGAAAGTGCATATAAAAGACCCTTTGCTGCTTATTGGAAAGAGTAGCATAATTATGTAGCTGTAGCTGATTTTCTCTGAACAAAAATGTGTCAGAATGACAATATGTTTGCCATCCAATAGCTGATGATTAAAAAAGCAATCAATTTACCCTAGTGGTGCTGTAAATTATTATATTTTTTTTTACAATATTATAACATAAAATTGTAACAATATGGCATTGTTTGAAATTGGAATACTAGTATATGCTAAATGGTGGAGCAGAAGGGAGAATTAGCTAATGGAAATTAAAAATGATATTAATATTCTTAATGTTACAGCAGATAGAGTATTTCATTCAATATATGGGTATGTCATTCTATACAAACATGGGCCTGGCCTGTTGTAAAATACTACCATGTTCCGGCTGGCTATTGAAGACTTTTATTTATAATAAATGTGTTTTTAACATCTTGTAGGCAGCAGAGAAGGCTTTGAAAGCCATGCTTTATAACCAGGATGCTCAGCTGGCGGATCGGATCAAAACGCATGACCTCCGATCTGTTGTTCGGGACTTGAATGATTCCTCCAGTAACAACTTGGTTGGTCTGGTTAATGAGTTGGAGAATCTTGTTTGTGATTACAACAGGATGAGATATCCAGACCGGCTGTCCTTCCCACAGATACCTTCTGATGTCTACAGTAAACAGACGGCTTGTGAGACTTGTCGCCTTGCCAGTGACATTGTTCAACATGCAGAAACACACATTCAATAGAAGCATCAGATGACTACAATATTAGGTAAAGTACTGGTACATGTTTTTTCTTTTGTTCATTTGTTGTGGGGGTTTTTGTTGGGGGTTTTATATTGGGGGTTTTAAGAGTGGTGATAAGAAATGTAAATTATATAATGAATTTATTTCAGTGCCTATATTGGCAGGGATGGATTTGGGGGCTTAAGGGGTCAATACTCTACCAATTTTAACCAATTAATGTTGTTTTTAGGTACAAACTTCAATGATGTTTTAAAATATCAGAACATTAACATTTGTTTACATTTTTACACATTTTGTTTCTTACCCAAACCTATGTTAAAAAATCTGCAAAGGAACTTTTAAACTGGAACCTTTATTTGTTTGTGAAAATATAGACATACATTGTTATGGGACATAATTATTTGAAAATCCCTTTATAGACAGAAGGTTGGATTTTTTAAAATGTCAAATCCTTTTTTCATAGGAAAATCAAAACATATGAAATTAAGAATATTATATAGTTTGAGTTTTATAATTAATTCAATGATATGAATAATTATTACAGGGCCTGAAATGGACACAAACCAATTAAATAGGTTAAAAATACATTTTTAAAAGCTATTTACTAATTTTAGAAATAGGAAAAAAAGAGGAAAATTAATATTGAATACCGGTATAAAGATTTGGGTCTGTTCATTTGTATAAGTAGGCTCTGGTTTTGTACATACAGTTATCATAATTTTTGTGTGTTTATGCCTAAAAGTTTGGTCTGATTTTTGGACATACTATAATACATGTATAAATTTTGGTTTAGGCCTAAAAGTATGTTTTGTTTTCTTTCAGATTATCAAAGAAAATGTGTACATAACTTTATTGTCTGATACATGGATGTGTATGATTGCAGTGAGATGACTCAGCCATGCTGGTCTTGCACGGAGACTTCATAGTTCGTCTTTTTTATTATGATCAAATGGAATTTTCATGTTTTTTTAGTTGAATATTTTATCTATACATGTATTGTACATAGATTCTGTTTTCATATTCTTCTTTTCGTTCGCTTGACTACATGTTGAGGCCAGTCTTCTGGAGAGTTGTTGTAGATGTCCAGGTACTGTTTTGATGTGAACTTTATAGTTTTAAATGTATTTATAGTTTTAGTTTCTCTTTTGATATCTTAGTTATTAACTTTATAGTTTTAGATTCTCCTTTGATATATCTTAGTAACATTAGAAGAGATTCACAGTGTACTCTACAGTCTTTTCTCAGTCTGATTTGCAGTTCTTAAACATTTAGTAAATGTGTTTTCTTGTGTACAGTTCTTAAACATTTAGTAAATGTGTTTTCTTGTGTACAGTTCTTAAACATTCAATAAATGTGTTATCTTGTGTACAGTTCTTAAACATTTAGTAAATGTGTTATCTTGTGTACAGTTCTTAAACATTTAGTAAATGTGTTTTCTTGTGTACAGTTCTTAAATATTTAGTAAATGTGTTATCTTGTGTGTAGTTGTTAATGTGTTCCCTGTGTGCTCAAATGTATTAATGCATGCAGTATTATTTTCTTTAAAAAAAACCTAGTTTAGAATCAAATAATTACAATTTTTACATTTAATTTCATTAAATGAATGTGACAAACTTGTAGTCTGGAATAAAATAATTCCAGATTAGATTTGTTTTAATGAATGTGATAAATGTGAAGTTTAGATTGAAATAATTAATTTAAATGTCATGTTCATAGTTTTATGTTTTTCACTTTGAATGTTTTTCGGTTTAATCGTGAAGAATTTTCTTGTTTGTTTCTGACAGATCATGCCAATATGTTTATTGCAACATGTGTTTGTATATAATGAGGTTTATTTAACTTTTATTTTATTTTATTGGTTACTATTAAATGTTTGGTAGACTTTCAGTTTCTAGGATTTACAGTTAAATTATTTTGGTCGTAATATCAAACTTTTTTTTTTATTCACTTTGAACCAAAATATTAACTCAAATCATTCCTGTCTGAATTATCAGTATTTAGTTTTTATATGAAAGATTTATTTTAACAATGACATTTACTAATATACATATTTTTTAATGTGCCTTCATGTACAGTAGATTTTAAATATGCCTACATGTACAGCATATTTTTATTTGTGTAAGCTCAAGGGTAGGAATATTATTTTAATGATCATAATATTTCATATTTATATTTCAAATATACTGACAGCCATAGAAAAGGCTGCATAAACTAAAGTGTCATTCATGAATTATGGATATTTTCTAGAATTCTGCTACTGAACAATAATATTAAGCTTCAGCATATATGCATAACATATGGTTTGATGTGACATTCCATCCAGTTACATTCTACCCTATATTTTAGAACGCATCTCCAATTTTTTATTAAATGAGCCAAATACATGTAAATAAGTGCTTCATTTTCTATGACTATCAGTATATTAATTTTATCTTTTTATGAATTTGACTGAAGATCCCAAGTTGATTGTAGGAATCTTCTAACATAAGAGAAACAATTACATTGTTGATCACACTTGAAAACAAATCCAGATCTGATCATGGAAACTCAATTTACATTTAAGTGGTATCAACTGTTTCGAACTTCCAACAGATTTCAAAATTATTTGAATCAAATACCGTACTAGTATCAGGAATACAGTCTTGGTACGTACAGGCCTGTCAGTGTGAAATACAAATCTGATCAACAATGCTTGCAGGGTAAATATTGTCAGATTAATGAGTTCTTGGTTTCTAATTGTATGTATTTAGGCATGCCGAGTTGAATAAAACAACTTTTAAAATCCAGTATGGCGCATTATAACCAAAATTTCAAGATGGCGGCCAAAATAAAGTGAATAAATTCACATATAACATCTTGTTTTCAACTATTTTCATTTATTTCTTATTCTAAAAGTGATCAAATTTATCACAGAATATTTTACAATTAAAACAATCATACATAATTGACAGAACATCTGTTTAAGTTAACAAAATGACTTCCAGAAATTATGTAAATACTGTAAAAATGTTACAAGTGCCGTTAACTTAAAGCTTTTTCCCAATGAACTAAAATTCTTGACTTTCTAACTGAACAGTTATATTTTATTTGTTTAATGATTGAATAGAAACTCCAATAGTGTCGTGTTATAGCCAAAATTTCAAGATGGCCACCAACATAGTCAAAATTGACTAAATTCACTTATAATGTTCAGCTTTTTTCAACAATTTTCATTTATTTTTTATTCTAAAAGTGATCAAATTTATCACAGAACATTGTACAATTCAGAAAATCACAAATAATTGACAAAAATTAATGTTTTAACTAACAAAATGGCTGCCAGAAATCATGTAATAGTCATAAAAATGATATACGGTACATACAGTTAACTTACACCTATTACCTAATAAACTAATTTTTAACTGTAACTAAACAGTTTTATTCTATTTACTTAATCAAATTAATGAATTGATAGCAGGGCATGAAATTAAAATTTTCTAGATAACCCGTTTGTTATTCGTCTGGTTTAGTGTTTGCATGAACAATTTTTATTTATTTATTTTATGTTTTTATTTTTTTTTATTTCAGATAGAAATGAAACAACGGACAAAGGTAATCTACAGAGTGATTTTCTCCACGTAATTTCCTATCATAAATATGAAGTTTGTTTATAAATACGGTTCTTTAAAGTGGCAATGTCAGTTTTTAACAAATATTTAACCATTTAGAATATATCTTGTACGTTTGTTTCATGTGCATCATGCTCCATTCTTCTGATGAACGATTAGCCTATATCGTAATTATATTACGCGAAATACACGATAAATCGTCGACGCGGGTCACCAGCTGTCCGCCATCGCTTAGTTGTAGCGCTGTTCACGTGACCTGAACATGCTACTGCTGTTTGTTGCATCAAAATAATGGAGCGTCAAACAAACGTACGAGATATATTCTAAATGGCTAAATATTTTTTAAAAACCAGACTACCACTTTAAGCTTCAGACCACTGAATTTTTTTCTACATGATTTTCCATCTGTAATGGATTTGTTTTTACAAATGTGACGTTGAGAGGGGTATTACACACACATTTATGTTGATGGTGTTTTGCTCTATTAATTTTGTTATACCATGATATATTTTTCAGTATGTGGTGTGTGGGAATCATGGGAAAAAGAGAGTAGACCATGTCCGAGAAGCTGTCAATATAACTTGACCTACGTACGAACATGTAAATTCCCTGATCCATTACCACGAAATCCTTCAAAAGTGGACTGTGTGGGAAACTGGAGTAAAATTGTGAATGAGAACTGCACAGGCGACCTATGTGGTTAGTTTTTCTTTGTTCATGGTGTTTAACGTCTACGTTCAGAGCCAGGCTATATAGCAGACGTCTCTCTTGGGTGCAGTTTATGGTATTATCCATCCACATCCAGGACAGGAAAAACTTATGTGTCTATTTCTTTCTCTATTTGATGGCCTTTGATACGTTCATTTATCATCCATTAAAGCATTTTGTAGGAGATATCACTGGGATGATAATTTTTGATAATTTCCTATGATATCTCCAGATATCTCGTGCGTTTTGCTTTCTTAAATAATTAAATTTACGTCATCATCAATACAGTTTAAACACATCTGATTTGTCCAACCTTAGTAACGATGATGTCGTCAGGGAAGTACTCTTACGTTTGGCTAACTTTATAACGTCATGTACGCCTGATGACGTCATTTTGTTTCTTGACGGGATTTTGTAACATTCAATAAGTTTCAAAGAAATGTTTACAATTA
>JAUTWP010148819.1:0-11234 GCA_033042655.1 Cyathermia naticoides
TACCATTACCATTACGGATACCAATAGCTTAATGGTAATGGTAACCGTAACGGTGCGTTTGCGAAACCTCTCTATTGTCATCTTAAAACATAAACCATCGACCAACGGCGAGGAGCGGGATGTAGCTCAGTCGGTAGCGTGCCCGCCTTTGAAGCGGTCGGTCGTAAGATCGATCCTTCTCAGTGGATCCATCTGCAGTTTGGGCTATTTTCAGTTCCAATCAGTGGTCCACAACTGGCTCATCAAATGCCGTTGTATGCTTATTGAAAAGAGCAGCGTATGTGGATGCAGCGGGTTTCCTTTGAAGAAATGTGTCAAAATTACCATATGAATGATGCCCAATAGCTGCTAATAAAATTAAAATCTATGTGCTCTAGTGGCATCATTAAATAAAACAAACTTTACTTTTTATATCCCGAACAATATGGAGTTGTGTTCTGTCAGTCATGGTGATGCCACCCACATCTTAATCACATTGGCATTTGAAATTCATCCTTTTTGGATTCTATATTGACTATTGTGCATAGCGTAAACAGTTTTGCTGACAGTGGCAGTACACATAAACCCAGACAAAATCGTACAAGATGACAGCAGTCAAATTATTTTTAGCACGGTAAAAATATCTCATTGTTTAAAGCTGATGTAAGACCGTGGTATGTGTTGTCCTGTCTGTGGGAAAGTGCATATAAAAGATCCCTTGCTGCTTATCGAAAAAAGTAGCCTATGTGGCGGTTGCGGGTTTCCTCTAAAAGAAATGTGTCAATATGACTATATGAATGACGTCCAATAATCAATGATAAGATAAAAATCAATTGCTCCAGTGATGTCGTTAAATAAAACAAACTTTACTTTTTTTCACAATGGTTGAAATAGTTGAAATAGTTTTACACCTATATGCAGATAAAGCTTAAGAAATGACCAGTACAAACTATTTTTTATTTTGATCAGTATATATTACATGCAAACACATTGTACAGAATTCTTTGATACATTACAAATAACCAAAGCTATAAGAATCAATAAATTATATTTAAAAGCAGCTACCGTATATGAACAGCTAATGAAAAAATAAGAAGCATATATTACTGTAGGATTTGAGGTTTTTTCTAATTATAAACTATAGAAAACAGTTAAAAGAGAAAATCATAAAATCTCACCTTTGTGCTTCATTGATGGAGTTGTCTTCCTTCTTTGCATAAAGATTCTGTAATAATCAGTAATATTACTAACAAGAGAAAATCACCAGTTTTATTTTTAAGGTTTTCTATTACATTAGCAACAGACTACATTTCTTTATAATTACATTGAACAACAGTTTTCAAGCTAGTTTCAAAAATTTGATACCCAGTAACAAATATTACAAATCTGTGATAAATAGTGTTCTACTGGAATACAGGAATATACAATTTAAATATCAAGAGAGCTATAAAACTAAATGTGAACTTGAAAAACATATACAATGTACGTATATTAAAAGAGTAAACATAACAATTCAAAAATAAACAAGATTGTAAACTCATAGTAAGCATAATCTGTAATTTGATTGGCTAATTTCTGGGATCAAATAAAAACAACTCACGGAAAGCTTTTGACGTCATCTAGTTAGATTGTAGCCAGAGAGTTTTCAAGAAATACCAAGTAATAAAGTTAGTTCCATAGAAAAACGATTCAGTTTACAGATAACCATACAGATTTTTTCAATTTGTGGGTGTTATTGTCCATTTGATCACGCAACTGTTTACATTTTTAACCTCAGGCAAAATTACATTTGCGGATTAAATGGACAACAATACCCGCAAATAAAAAAACTCTGTATGGCTACCTCCTAAGATTAATGAGACAAAACTAAGTCCTGATTATAATTTAGAGCACAGATATCAAGTACGAACCTTGTGACAGAATTTAGCATCAATCACCGTAACAATACCTGAAATGATAAAGTGATAAATAAACAGAATCACCATCAAATAAAATCTATCATCAACTTAAAAGAATGGAAAATTAGTTGTGCCAAATAAAAATTTTGATAAATAATTTATGATGTAAACATTGACAGTATAAATTCTAAGTGATGTTGGCGGCCTATAAACCATTTTATTAAATTAGAGTCGCGTAATTCTCACTGAATGAAAATCAAATAATACATACCATCTAGATAAATATCACTGCATAGTTCTTCATCAAGCCAAAATATTGACGCAATTGGACCTGAAAAAATGAATAGAATTAAATATGAACCACACAACTAATTGTAACATATCTACAGAGGAATAATGTTGCCCTACATGTTATTCTGTTCAATTACTGAACGAACTGGAGCTTGACTGGACTTGAAAGCTTCCCTATGAAATATTTTATTTTTAGATTGTCTAGACCCATTGGTTAGTAAATAGTTGTTTTCTAAATATCTTTACAGAAAGCAGAGAAATATTTTTGATTACTCATATGGTTATTGTCAGTTGCGTTTCAACATAATATATCAGCAGTAGTTATTTTTCAATGATTTAAAAAATTGAAATGTTTTTTAACATTTGATCAACTCAAATCTGTAATGTTTTATATTACAATATTTAGAGGCTTTATAAATTATTTATTTATTTTTATGTACAGTAATATATCAAAATTAAAGTTCATCCAACTCAATAACACCATGACACATTAATTTTTCTTCTAAAAGTAGGTTTACAGGAGTAACACAAACACAAAAATACACATTCCCCAAAAGATTGTTTTGGTAATTTTAAAAGACTCAAATAAAATATACAGTAATAATAAATCTACCAAAACTCATACTGAAATTCTGTATGATTTTTTATTACAACATGAAATATCTAATTGCAAAGCTAAATATGTCTCACACAGTTTCTGCTGTAACAGCCTTGCTCTGAACGTAGACATCAAACACCATGACCTGACCTATCTAACACAAGTGCACTGATAAGTGAACATACCAGGGTCTGCTATAACAGCCTAGTTCTGAATGTAGACGTTAAACACCATGACCTGACATGTCTAACAGCAAGTGCAATAAGTGAACATACCATGGTCTGCTATATAACAGCCTGGCTCTGAACATAGACGTTAAACACCGTGACTTGACCTGTCTAACACTGATGTGAACATACCAGGGTCTGCTATAACAGCATAGCTCTGAACATAGACATTAAACACTCTGTCTAACACAGTAAGTGCACTAAGTGAACATACCAGGGTCTGCTAGGCCTGTAGTTTCCAGCAGAATGTAGTCAAATTTACCACGCTTTGTCATCAGGTTCTCAATAGCTTGTACGCCATTATCTCTGAAACATAAAACTTTTAGATACGAAGAATCCAGAAAAAAACATTGACAAGTTTTGGAAGAAACAAAATGTTCAAATAACCATCAGAGATACACATTATTAGCATTAAATATACTCTGCATTCAGCACATTCTCGTATCTGAGCTACAGAATAAACATTTGTTATTGATTAGTGAAAGTAAAGTTTGTTTTGTTTAACGACGCCACTGGAACACATTGATTATTATCTTATCATCAGTTATTGGATGTCATACATTATGGTCATTTTGAGACACTTTTTAGAAGGAAACCCACTGCTGCCACATAGGCTACTCTTTTTGATAAGCAGTAAGGGATCTTTTATATGCACTTTTCCATAGACAGAACAGTACATACCAGTCTTTGATTAACCAGTTGTGAACCACTGGTTGGAATGGAAAATAACCCAAACTGCAGCTGGGTCCATTGAGAAGGATCAATCCGATGACCGACCGCTTCAAAGGTGGGCATGGTATCGACTGAGCTACATCCCGCTTCCACATTGATGTTATAATATACTAGTACATTACATAAGCCATGACATTCTAAAGATTGCAGCACTGCCATAGGGAATTCATGTCTGGTGGGATTCGATAAATAAATAATATAAATTTCATTGTAAAACTTTTCTTCAATTACTTTTGTTATATACATAAAAAATTATAATGTCATGAAATGGGATCAATGTAAAAAAAGAAGATTTTTGTTATGTACATAACAATTATATTATGTCAATCCAATGGGATTATTTAAAACTGAAATAATGTTTTGAAATGGTTTCAACATTAATAATTAACTATAAATGTATAAAATTACATGTCAAGGCAATGCCATGGGGATCACTTATAAATTGAAATAATGTTATTGAAATGCTTTCAGTATTAATTAACTACAAATGCATGATGTCCAATAGCCACTGATAAGATAAAAATCAATGTGCTCTAGTGGTGTCATTAAATAAAACAAACTTTTACTTTAGCTACAAATGTATAGAATTACATGCCAATGCAATGCCATGGGGATCACTTATAAATTAAAATAATGTTTTAGAAATGGTTTCTGTATTAATTAACTACAAATGTATAGAATTACATGTTAATGCCATGGGGATCACTTATAAATTAAAATAATGTTTTTGAAATGCTTTCAGTATTACTAACACTCAATCTATCTGTCTTGGTTTGCACATTGGACAGTTATTGTAATGTTTACAGATGCCAGTTCATTGCTTCAGTTAACAAACTCATCGCAATTCTGGGCTAGTGGAAACTCACTTGTTTTCATTAGTGTGACCTTTTTCTGTCCCAGTCACAGTGGGTGACAAAAATCATAAACTGCACCTGTGATAGGTGTCTGCTATAATAGCCTGGCTCTGAACATAGACGTTAAACAATTTTGACTTGACTTTCTCTAAACTAAAACCAATTGTTAACAAACGTTAGCACACCATTGGCGGCATATAAAACACGAGCGGCAGTAATCAGCAATCTTGTAAAACTGATTTGCGATGGCACTTTTATTTACATTTTTGCGTATTTACCTTAATATTCTTACAACATTGCCATCACAAGCTGATCCGAATTTCGAGGGATGGCTAATGATGGAACAGAACAAGAAGCACAAACATAAAACATATTGTATATAATATTTTATTTTACAATTGTTTATTAAATGGAGAGAAAAATCAATGAAAGACATAGATGATGATTTTATTCCCTGTTCAATAGAAACAAGAACATTAAAGTTATGCAATAAAACAGATAATAAAACACTCAAAGTGAATAAAGATGTTCTTGTCTCCTCACCAAATGAAATGTTGCAGTTCAAACAGATTAAAACAAATTACTAGTACATGTATTTATATTATAATACAAAATAACGTGAACAGATCCACGATTGTGGCGACTCGGTCTCTTTTGACTTTTTGCTCTATTTGAAAGTTGGCTAATCTATAATAAAATTTTGACATTCTCCTATCAGAATCTCAAAAGGGCTCTAGAAGTAGTAATCACTTTGGGGAGGACCAAATGTTAACTGTTGTTAACTAACATAGGTGACAAAAATTAACATAGGTGACAAAAGTTTGCAGATGTTTTTTTTGTTCATACCCCATGTAATATTACATCTGAACAAAAGTTATAATAAAATTATATTTGGACAGAAGTTATAACAAGGTTATATTTTATTAAATCTGAACAGGTTATAATGAATATATAATATTTTATTATATCTTAACAGAAGTTATAATGAATATATAATATTTTATTATATCTGAACATAAATTATAATGAATATATATTTTATTATATCTGAACAGAAGTTATAATGAATATATAATATTTTATTATATCTGAACAGAAGTTATAATATTTTATTATATCGGAACAGAAGTTATATTATAATGAAGATATAATATTTTATCAGAATACAAATGCTACTGCAACATGTTGTGTATAGTCGACTGGTCCTGCAATGACTTCATGTTGTCTAGGTTATCCCACCATTTGTACAAGAATGTTTTTATAATCAGCTTAAACCACGGAGTCACCAAAATGCCACTGGTCTCGGAAGAGTCTGTAAAACAACAAAAACATGTACCCGGTATACATTGGACTGTCTGAACCAACATTTGTCTAATCTTGATTTCTGTGTAAACCAGCACAATATCAAAGTTCCATCCAGCTACTGTATGTGTAACTCTGGATAAAATCTGTCTAAGCCGGGATATTTTGTTGGCCCCAAGTAAATCTGGTTTAGACAGAGTCAACTGTATATTAATTGCATTTATGGATATTCTGATTATTTAAAATTTCAGGTAAACATGGCAAATTATTATTTTGAAATCTTCATTCCTAAATTGTATTTTTATCTCCCAGTATTCAAAATAGAAATGTTATGTGTACAAAAAATGCATTTACAGTCAAACCTGTCTTAAGAAGCCACCCAAGGGAGTAACAAAAAGTGGCCTCTTAAGATAAACTGCATTTTGTGTGACCTTCCTTGTGTCACTGAATCTATAAGCAGGGTTTCCTGCAAAATTATTTTAGGGTAGGCAAAATCAAATTGTACCTCTAACTGTAGTTAATTTAAGTCACTAGAAAAGTAGAAGCAGCGGACATGATAAAATGTGTGACACTTGTGAGAGATATTGCATTCTTAATGATAATGTGATGATTGTGTGGTTCATTAATATACGTCTCTGATACCGAGTCAAACAGAAAAATTTAAACAACTTTTCAACATCAGACATTTTTTATATAATTATTTAGGATACACAGAAAAATTTGTTTTAGGAAATGCAATTTTACCCATTGAAAATATCCCTGATATGGGGTAAATTCAGACAACATCTTACCAATTAGTTCTTTTATAGATTGCTTGTCTACATATCTGAAACTTTTCACTTCATTTTCGTTCGGATGCACATCGACATCTCCCTGGAAGAAGCAGATGTAGTCGATCTCGTACTCCCCCCACTTCCCGTCATGGGGGACATTGTCAGCCCTGTACAAAATTCTTGTCAGGTAATAAATCTTATCCAATGGAATCTGAAACAAATATTTTGAAACAAACAAATATGCTTAAATATGCAATTCTGAGATTTGGTTGCCATCTTTTAATGTTAAAGAATAAATGACATCCCATTAAGCTGTTTATGAAGAAGCCACACCAGCCTTTTTTAACATGATATAAATTGATAGTGCCTTTGTTTTTAAAGAGAATAATGGAGACAAAACAAACGGATTGTCTATTTTAAATTTATATTAAATATTAAAAATATTCCTGTTTTACATTTTGTGAAATATGTTGTCATTTCAGATCAGCTGAATTTTACTTTCATCCCCTGGGACAGAATACTTTGTAAAATAGTTCAGTTATTTATTTACCTGTATCAAATTTGTGTAAGTAACATTAGGTCATCCTTAAAAATATTTTTGTTTGTCCATTAAAGACCTGTAATTTCAAATGTGGGTAGGTAGGCAGGAAGCGTCTCCCTTTTTTGCCTCTATAGATATTTTAGCTACAAGAAAATAATTTGTTTATTTTCTCCTCAATCGTTTTAAATAACAAAAAATCTTCTCGAAAAGAGATCAAAAATATTTTGACACGGACCAATTTTTGTGGGTCAGTCGGGCAATGACAAAAAAACTTAATTTCTATTTTCGTCATAACATAACACATATAATAAAGTAAAGTTTGTTTTGTTTAACGACGCCACTGGAACACATGAATTTTTATCTTATCATCGGTTATTGGACATCATTCATATGGTCATTTTGACCCACTTTTTAGAAGGAAACCCGCTTCTGCCATATAGGCTACTATTTTCGATAAGCAGCAAGGGATCTTTTATATGCACTTTTCCATAGACAAAACAGTACACCCCACAGCCTTTGATGAACCAGTTGTGACCACTGGTTGCAACGGAAAATAGCCTAAACTGCATCTGGGTCCACTGAGAAGGATCAATCCGACAACCAACCGCTTCAAAGGCGACATATAATATACAAATCTGCTACATGTCCCTGTCCCTTTACATAGCTTGACATCCAGTATATTCTATACAAATGGTAAATTGGTTATTTCAAATAAAATGGTATAACTGATGTACAAATTAAACATTACTGTTCACGTATTTAGTTGTACCTGTTCTGGTTTGATGCCAAGTTCATGATTTAGTTTTCTTTGCACCGCTCGCTTGACACCAATGGCATCACCTTCATCCAACTCTGCTTCAAAGTTCAGGGGGTGACTACAGCATGTGTTTGTAAAATGACCTGTATATGGAGTAAAAAGTAAAGTAGATTTTTTATCTATCAGTGGCTATTGGACGTCATTCATATGGTCATTTTAATATACTTTTTAGAAGGAAATCTGCTGCCACCACATAGGCTACTCTTTTCGATAAGCAGCAAGGGATCTTTTATAAGCACTTTTCCATAAACAGAACAGTATATGCCATGGCCTTTGATGAATCAGTTGTGGACCACTGGTTGGAAAGGAAAATAGCCCAATCTGCAGCTGGGTTCACTGAGAAGGATTGATCCGACGACCGACCGCTTTAAAGGCGAGCATGCTACCGACTGAGCTACATCCCGCTCCCGTATATAGAGTAATGATTGGTATTACAGTTAGTCGGTGTGAAAAACAATGCAAGGGAAATGCTGTATATGGAAAACCTAGATATAATTATAAACTGAGAGTGAAATAGAGAAATACAGAACAGAGAAAGTGTGTTGTGGTGTGCACTAAATGTAAAATACATTCAACAATACAAGAGACTTTCTTCCACAATTACTCAATGTAACTGATGTCTACAAATTTTTGTTTGTGAAAAATCATGTGAACGGAAGATGCGTTTTCAATGGTCAGTTTATTTTTTGTGCTCAGCAGATAGTTCACATTATGCACAAACATGAGTCGTTTGCTTCATGAGACGAAAAATATAAAAAATGTGAAATTTTCACCTCAGGACCTTGCGAGATGAAAAACTCGAAAACATTTATGTGCACCCAGCGAGCTATATGTTGAGCAAACAGGCATGAGTAACTTTTGCCTCAGCAGATAGCTCTAGTGTGTGGCGGGTTTTACCTGGAAACGTGATCTTGGCATCTGACCTCTGTTGCAGCAACAGTTCACCTTTTGTGTTGAAAAGAAACACACTGAAAGCTCTGTGCAGCATTCCTACAAAGTAAAGTTAATTCTCAGTATAAAGTAAAGTTTTGTTTCATTTAACGACACCACTAGAGCACATTGATTTATTTCATTTTATCAGCAGCTATTGGACATCATTACTAAGGTAATTTTGACACATTTCTTCAGAGGAAAGCCACTGCCGCCACATAGGCTACTCTTTTTTGATGTAGCAAGGGATCTTTTATATGCACTTTCCCATAGACAGGACAGCACATACCACAGCCTTTAATGAACCAGTTGTGGAGCACTGGTTGGAACGGAAAATAGCCCAAACTGCAGATGGGTTCACTGAGGATCGATCCAATGACCGACCACTTCAAAGGCGGACACACTTTTAATTTTTTTATTTAATGATGTCACTAGAGCACATTGATTTTATCTTATCATCGGCTATTGGATGTCATACATATGATAATTTTGACACATTTTGTTAGAGGAAACCTGCTGCCACCACATAGGCTACTCATTCCGATAAGCTGCACAACGGGTCTTTTATATGCACTTTCCCAAACAGGAAAGCACATACCACGGCCTTTGATGAACCAATTGTCACTGGTTGGAACAAAAAATAGCCCAAACTGCAGATGGGTCCACTGAGAAGGATCGATCTGCTGACTGACCACTTCAAAGGCAGACATGCTACCGACTGAGCTATGTCGATCTCCTCAATTGTAAAATACCTTTATTAATATTTTCTATAAGATGACAAGTCTTCTTGGATGCTGAACCAACGTTTTTATCATTCTTGTCTACGAGAATACATTCTTCTTGCATCAGTTTTATCTGAGTTTCATCTAACCCACTGAACAAGTTATCTTCAGTCGTCATTTTTATATTCACTGAATGCACTTTTCTATAATCAAAACAAAAACATTAAATTAAATACAGTAAACTTAATGATGCAATGTCTCCTCCTTATATAAAATGTATCATCTTTTAACATCTAAAAACACTAGTTTTAATATACATACAGTCAAAACTGTCTTAAGCAGCCACCCAAGGGAGTAACAAAATGTGGCCTCTTAAGACAGGTTATTGTACTAAATTAGCCGATTTAGGAGAAAATAAAGGTGACCTTTGAAGACAGGTGGCTGCTTAATATAGGTGGCTGCTTTAGCAGGTTTGATTGTATAGTCAAAACCCTCTAAGCCAGACCCCTCTAAATCAGACAAACAATTTGGTCCCAATGTGTCCATTTAGTGTAAATCTAACCCCTGAAAATCAGATCCAACTAAAAACTGGACACCTCTAAAAACAGGATATTTTACTTGGTCCCATCAATTGGTGTCCTGTTTAGATAGTCCACTGTAACTGCTTTCCTAAATATATTTTTCTGTTTTCTCTTTGAGTGTGAAATTAGCAGACACTATTTGTAAACATGAACTGAAAATACCAGTATGATTATGTATTGATCTTACTTTTAGTATTTACATAGAATGTGACGGTTGAAGGATTTTTCCACAGTTCATGGTAACAAATAACCATATCATATGGGTCAGGATTTCCCCAACCCGGTGGGTTATTAAAAATTAAGCTATTTTATAAACGGAGAGATATAACCTACCTCATAGCAATATCAATGAGTTGTTTTTAATTTATAATGAAAATCAGATTTATATTTTTTGTATTTACCATAATTACAACACCTGTTACATGCTGTGTTAGTAGTTTTAATTAGTTCACATTCAGATGTTTCACACCTGTTCACCACTACTACTGGTAATTAGCATGTTATACAAAACAAATTTTAATTAGCATCTGTTAATCAGAAAATTAGATTTTTCTACTTTCCGTTTCAGAATTTTACCAATTCCATTTTTTTCCATTTCAGAATTATAAAAATCTTTTATTGTGTCATTTATACACACAAATACACATGCATACACACACAAATGCCACCCACACCACAAATACACACATTCACACGTGGTCTGTAATTGCAACAATTTGTAATTCTAGTTATAATAAAATAAAAAAAATATCCCAATGACACTACAAATTATTTCACTTTCATCAGCGATTTAAAAAAGAAAAAGAAAGTTTTACTAATACTTGTGATATTTAATCTTTTGCTGACACGGACAATTTTTTGCTCGAAGTTTTTGGTACGGGAATTTGCAACAAAACATGACTGTTAGTGTTAACATGTGACTAGGTCTTATTAAACATGTGGAGTAACACATACAAATGTCAGTAGTGGGTACAGGTCAGTGTTGACAC
>JAUTWP010148930.1:0-11232 GCA_033042655.1 Cyathermia naticoides
TATTGTGCGCAAGTACATACCACTCGACCGCTATGCGGTCTCGTGGTATATATATTCTTGCGCACAATAAACTCGTGCAATAAATAGGAGCGAAAAAAACGTATGTGAAGTTCTGTATATATATTGATCCACCTGTAGAGTATGAATAATAATTTATATATGATCGTTTTATCAAGAGGTGAACCTCTTAGCTTATGTCTGACAGTTTAATTAATTTTATTTGTAATATGAACCTTCACTGGGGGTCCAGACTTATTTATCACAGCCTGGGGTCTAATAAGATGTGTGTATTACAATAAACATGTTTGTTTGGGTTCTTCATGGGGAGACGCTAGAATTGAAAAAGTCCATCTCGGTCATCCATGGAATATCCGTACTGGTGTCGGATTTGTTTTTTTAAACTTATTTTTTATCTGTCTTCTTTCGAATGTTGTTACTAACCCAAATTCAGATCTGTGACTTCAATATTTATTTCACGTCCAATAGCCAGTTAGACTTTCCTCCAGAATCTGTATTTAGTAGGCTCTATTTTTATTTTTTTTATTTACTATATAGTGAGAGGTAGTACTGCATACTTAATGATAAACTTATGACTGTGTCTGGTTCATTGATGTACAAGAGCGGGATCTAGCTCCGTCTGTTGTGTGTCCACCTTTGAAGTGGTCGGTCGTGGGATCGATCCTTCTCAGTGGACCCATCTGCAGATTGGGCTATTTTCCGTTCCAACCAGTGGTTCACAACTGGTTCATCAAAGGCTGTGGTATGTGTTATCCTATCTATGGGAAAGTGCATATAAAAGATCCCTTGCTGCTTATTAAAAAGAATAGCCTATGTGGTAGCAGTGAGTTTCCTCTGAAGACGTGTCAAAATTACCATATGTATGATGTCCAATAGCCACTGATAAGATAAAAATCAATGTACTACAGTGGCGTCGTTAAACAAAACAATCTTTACTCTTTTTTTTTACCCTCTGGAAAAATCCCTGCTGGTGATAAAAAAAAGACAATCTGTCTGGTTTAAAAGTTGATATTTCAGCTTCACGCTGTGTTCAATCCCTGTGTGCCGGTAGGCTGGTTTCTTTATTCTGAGTGATAATTGAACAACTCGTGTTCACAGTGAAACACGCCGGCTTACAAGTCTGAACAAATTCTGATTGGAAATTAGTTGATACAATAGTTTAATATCAGGAGAATTGTCATCTGTCAGGAGGTGCCCCAGGGTGTACAGCCACTATAGGTTTATGTATTCATACATACATGTATTTATTATTTACTAGTCAGTGGGATATAGTTATCATGCAGAGTGTCCATCTGGCAAGCAATTGGTCATCAGATTGATCCTTGTGATGGGTTGTGTTCTGTTCCAGCCAGCGGTTATAACAGCATGCATTAAAATTACAAACATATTTTAAATCTACTGTATTGTTAGGAAAATGATTTTAACAGTGTTAGCTATTGAATAGTGCTACCACAGCATCTGTAGCCAGGGATTAGTGTAATGTAACATTGATGTAATCCATAACACATACAAACATTCACACACGTACACACACGCACTCACGCACCAACACAAACAAACACACACATACATATCAATCTACTCGTATACTAGTATATTTATACTTTTAATACATGGGTTATGTTGGAAGGCTGAATATAAAGTTATAACTTATATACACATGCATGCCACATACAGACATACATACATACACACACACATGCATACACAGCACACACACACACACACATACGCATATGCACACACACATACACATAATTTATTATATGCTGACTAAACATTGTGATAAAGTCTCATTGAATCAACATTCTGTTCATTATACCTGATGGCTTTTTATATTTAATCATATTAGTTTTTATATCAAGCAGTGTGTCACTTAAATTGAAAGACCTATTTTCCTTCACCTACGTCTAGGCCTAATCCTTTAATTATACTTCACAATTTATTGTTTGTTTTACACAAAGCGGTCGTTACCTACATACATACAGGACCTACATACACATACAATGTAGCCGACCAGACATTATACTCTATTGTTAAAGTCAGTCGGTCATTGTTAAAACCCTTGTAACCCGATCTACTAAATATTTGTCTCAAAAACAGGCATTCGCAGGTCAGGTCATGGTGTTTAATGTCTACACTCAGAGCCAGGCTGTTATAGCAGATGCAGGCATTTTCAATGCAGCAGGGAGCGGGATGTAGCTCAGTCGGTAGCGTGCCCACCTTTGAAGCGGTCGGTCATGGGGTCGATCCTTCTCAGTGGACCCATCTGCAGTTTGGGCTATTTTCCGAAAGCCTGTGGTATGTGCTGTCCTGTCTATGGGAAAGTGCATATAAAAGATCCCTTGCTACTTATCGAAAAGAATAGCCTGTGGTGGCAGCGGGTTTCCTCTAAAAAGAAATGTGTTAAAATGACATCCAATAGCCGCTGATAAGATAAAAATCAATGTGCTCTAGTGGCATCATTAAATAAAACAAAACATTACTTTTTCTCAATGCAGTAAGCTTTTAAGCGTCAGGTCATGGTGTTTAATGTCTACGTTTATAGCCAGGCCATAATAGCAGATGCAGGCCTTCTCAATGCAGCAAGCTTTTAAGTGTCAGGTCAGGCCAGGTCATGGTGTTTAACATCTACATTCATAGTCAGGCTGTTATAATAGATGCAGGCATTCTGAACACAGCAAGCTTTTAAGTGTGGCCGTACATCAAATTTATATACATGTCTTCTCCTGCCAGGCAAATTGCTTATTTGTAAAAACATGTCTGTGACTGCGGAAATTACATTCAGACAAACTAGGTTCGTGTCTGTGACTAAGATAATAAATGTGTAGACTAAAGCTTTGTGTCGCTGTACCTATCTCTGGCCGGTTTGCTAGGGTGGACGCATCGAAAGCAAAGATCTTTTGTTCTGCATGGTTTGTTCAGTGCGTAGGTGTATGACATACGAATAGCTGCATGCTGGCTGTGTAAGGGTTTTTCTGTTTCATTATGGATGTAATTGCTGGAAGTGAATATGGCATTCATTGTAAGTACTGTTTTGTTATTTAACTGTTACTACATAGTTAGGTGTGATTGTAATCTAATTGTTACATAGTTATGTGTGATTGTAATCTAATTGTTACATAGTTATAAGTAACCAAGTTGATAAAAGTATAAAACTTGCCGAGGATTTTTATACTTTTATCAATGAATCATTGAATGCTGATAAATTATGATATGACACAATGCATGTATTCTTTTTATCATTCATTATAGTATCATTCTTTTCATTAGTGACAATAATTGTAAACATTTCTTTGAAACTTATTGAATGTTACAAAAGCCTGTCAAGAAACATCATCAGGCATATGACATTATAAAATTAGCCAAATATAAGAGTACTTCCCAGACGAGGTCATTGTTACCAAGGTTGGGCAAATCAGATGCATTTAAACTGCAATGATGACGACGTAAATTTAATTATTCAAGAGAAAAAACCCTGCACAAGACGTGATATCTCCGTAATAGAATATCACAGGAGATATCACAAATTTTAGTGTCAGCAATATCTCCTACAAAATACTTTAATGGATAAATAATACTGGATTAACATAACACCGGGCTTACAAGACCTCCCTTGTTCCCGCTAGTGTGACCATACCCCCTCTGCTCCCCCCTTTTTTCCCCCTCTACTGGAGGCAGTGGATGGCTTGAACTATAAACAGTGCTTGGGATAGTTGTGTGAACGTAGACATTAAACAACATGACCTGACCAGATTAACACATGGCCTGTAGTCAGCTATCTGACACATTGATTCTAACTACAGAACTGCAACAGATGTTGGTAATTTAATGACTGGTTGATTAATTATTTAATTCTAATCCTATTTATCTGGCATGTTTGACTTTTCACAGCCAGGTACAGGTAGTTGCTGAGAATAGTAAAGTTTGTTTTATTTAACAACGCCACTAGAGTACATTGATTTTTATCTTATTAGCGTCTATTGGACGTCATACATATGGTAATTTTTACACATTTCTTCAGAGGAAACCTGCTGCCACCACATAGGCTACTCTTTTTGATAAGCAGCAAGGGATCTTTTATATGCACTTTCCCCATAGATGGAACAGCGCATACCACGGCCTTTGTTAAACCAGTTGTTGAGCACTGGTTGGAACGAAAAATAGCCCAAACTGCAGATGGGTCCACTGAGAAAGATTGATCCCACGACCGACCACTTCAAAGGTTGTGACAAATAAATGAGTATCTGTATTACCTAGACGTTTGATTCTGTTAGGCAGAGTCATGGCTCCATCCTGATGGATGAACCAGTCATTGTCCTTCTCCATCGGACGCACTGTGACGACCTTCATCTTGATGCGCTCACGGGAGGATCGGATTAGCTGCACGACTCGCTCATGGGAAGCCCTTACAACATTTTCATCATTGATCTGCAAATAAAATCATTTATTATTATTAGTTCATTTTAATTAATTTTAAACTATGGAAGATATTTTTCAATGATAAACCCAGCAACACAAACAATATATTCAAAGTAGTGTATGATTCAACAGACGTGTCAATTCAATAACTCTACACTTACTGAGCCTGTGGTTGAGTGAAAAAAGTAAAGATTGTTTTGTTTAACGACGTCACTGGAGCACATTGATTTTTATCTTATCATCGCTATTGGACGTCATACATAATTATGGTCATTTTGACATTTATTTTTAGAGGAAACCTGCTGCCACCACATAGGCTACTCTTTTTCAATAAGCAACAATGGATCTTTTATATGTCCTTTCCCACAGACAGGACAACACATACCACAGCCTTTGATGAACCAGTTGTGGAGAACTGGTTGGAACAGAAAACAGCCGTGTTTGAGTGAATTTACATTTACATCACCAGATGTGTTCAATCATGCCCCTAGCCCCTTCATGGTTTCTTACTTTGTCGGCCAGTCTACCCGGGGCAGGAGTATTGCATTGTTTGTCAAGGAAAGATGTTTATCATGTGTTCTAAACAAAATGAAAAGATGTGTAACGTACAATCACATTGTAAATCAATGACTATTAGTACAGGGCTGATAATAAATGGCTTATCTAATGTGGAGTAATATTATAATAGAAAAATCTGTAGAATGTCAACTTTAAAAAAGGTCTATTATGCAGGATGGTACATACCAATGTTTGGAATGGAACATAACCTATAGTTCTAAGCAAGTCTTGCTAAGATGCAAGTTAATACACAGACTGAGTCAACAGGTTACATAACTACTGCACATGAAATTTATATTAACAAGCATTTACTAATGCCAATAAATGCTAATATTTCAACTAATAAACAGCACTATATATTTATACCGGAATAATCATCATGAATCACTCAATTTTGAAGAAGCAAAAATGTCACTGATAATGATTTGGTTTTCACCAATAGATCATCATTTACAGTGAATACGAATGCTTATTATTGGTTGGCCATCAGTTCATCAAATTGGGTGAAAACATAAAAGACACAGAGAAACACACTGAGACACAGAGACTGAAAATAAACAGAGCAATCGTTGCTTAGTAGGAAAGTTCTGAAATGTTTTTTCACTTTCGCTACAAACAGAGCAAATACGTCTGCAGATAAAATAGGAAAATTTGAAGAATTTGTCACTCTGGGGTAAAGTAAACGATCACGTTGATGTATACATCTCGTTGATAACCATGGGGTAAAGTAAACGATCACTTTGATGTATACATCTCTTTGATGACCATGGGGTAAAGTAAACGATCACTTTGATGTATACATCTCGTTGATAACCATGGGGTAAAGTAAACGATCACTTTGATGTATACATCTCGTTGATAACCAAACAAAATGTGAGAACCTCAAACATAGAGAAGCTGCCTGCAAGCTGGAAGAGATGCTGAAATTTGCTGAGGTCACACGATTGTAATTCTTTAAACACTTGTTCACCTCCACATACGTGTGTGTACAATTGTAATTCTTTAAACACTTGTTGTTCACCTCCACATATGTGTGTGTACAATTGTAATTCTTTAAACACTTGTTGTTCACCTCCACATACGTGTGTGTACAATTGTAATTCTTTAAACACTTGTTGTTCACCTCCACATGCGTGTGTGTACAATTGTAATTCTTTAAACACTTGTTGTTCACCTCCACATGCGTGTGTGTATCACCACAGTACTTTGTATTTGTCACTGCGGTAGTTTGTATTTGTCACTTCAATACTTTGTATTTGTCACCGCAGTAGTTTGTATTTGTCACTTCAATACTTTGTATTTGTCACCTCGGTAGTTTGTATTTGTCACTTCAGTACTTTGTATTTGTCACCTCGGTAGTTTGTATTTATCACTTCAATACTTTGTCTCAGCATTATTCAATAGCGTGGTCAACAGAATTTTTCCACTTAAAATCTTCATCTTAGTAAACAGGGGTTTCTTCCATTGTGTAAGAGAATGGGTGTAGAAAGAGAATGTGTGTGGGAAGTTGATAATTGCATTGTGGCTTGACCAACCCCTTCCTTCAATATTGACCATATTGAGCCATTTGTGATTCACCAACAGGTGAACACAGACACTATTTATCTGCAGTATATGGTGCAACTTGGTATCTACATCAATTGTTGATCAATGCTAATTAAAACGTAAAAATATTTAAAATAAATAAATTGGTACTGATGTTCCTCGCTTATTACTTTTAAAAATAGTGATAGTCCATTTGACTATACTTGTGAGATGCACAATGATGCGTTCAATTCAAATAAAGCTGATCAAAGAGAAAGAGTTTTATTATAATACATGTATTTACAAATTAAAAAATTAATATACAGTGGACCAGATTCACTTGGGATCAATGAAATATGCAGATGGATTGGACTTTGAAATTCTATTGGTTTTCACAGAAGTCTGAATTAGACAAATGCTGGTTTAGACAGACTATGTATAAATTATTGCTTTTTTTAATGACACCCAAGCACATTATTTAATCACTGCATGTTAGGTGCAAACATATGACATAGTCTGAATACTTATAGGCCACTCTTTTTGATAATTTTCCCATAGACAGGATATCACACAACACAGACTTATAAATAAGTTGTGAGCCACTGGCTGGAATGGGAAATACAGTCAGACAAAGTACCGGACTGCATCTATGTGACAAACTTTGTCTATAAACAAAGTACCGGACTGCATCTATGTGACAAACTTTGTCTATACACAAAGTACCGGACTAGGTCTATGTGACAAACTTTGTCTATACACAAAGTACCGGACAGTCTGCGTGTTTGTGTTCACTGCAATCTGTCTGTCACAGGCTGGCTTTCCCACAGATCCCCGTCAATCAATCATTCTAGTTTCCTTGAAAGCGGATCAAGTATTTATTGTGCCACTAAGCAGCACAGAAACAAAGTGCAAGGAGCAACAACAAAGCCTCTTTAACACCTTTCTGAGGTTTCCGTGAAATATTCAAATCTCAAAATCACTTATAAGATGAAGACAAACATTGACCTATGAATTATAACTGTGATGTAAAAAATCATTAATGTCAACCTATTTACTGGTTTTATTATTGAAACATTTAGCATATTTGTTCCGAACCAAAATTGGACACAATAAAAAATCAATAAGTTATTGTTTCTATGAAAGTTTGTTTTATTTAACGATGCCACTGAAGCACATTGATTTTTATTTAATCATTAGCTATTGGACGTCATTGTTTCTATGATGTGATAAGTCTGCCATATTTCCGACAAGTGTTGTTTAACTTTCTTTATGTAACAGAAAGAAAACAAATCAAGAGTAAATGATAAAGTGTTATAAATGCATACTGGCAAATATTTGTCATGGGATGGTCTAAAAGCCATTTTTGAACTAAAACTGTAAATTAGGTCACGGGGTCACATGAAATTAATCTTCCAAAACAGTTATTTCATTTAAAATTGAATTAGCACATTTTGAAATGCACCAGATGTTTGGAAATAAAACCAGTCAGCTCTATTGAAAAATAAATTTTATTTTTTATTTCCTACTCCAGTTTTGGAATATTTGTAAAAAAAAAGAAAAAAAAAAGAACAGCAGTTGTCAATACAGTGGACTGTCTAAACCGGTTCCTTATGGGACCAGAAAAATATGCTGGTTTAGACAGTGCTGGATTTTTTCTACTGTTATAAGTCAATTTGAGACTGAAAAATTAATCGTGTTCAGACAGATTTCTGGATTAGACAGATGCCAGTTTGGACAGAGTGCACTGTGTAGTATGTCTAACATGAGCTGTTAGCTTTGTGTTGGTTTGAATTCAAGTGACAATAACAGTGGAATGTTTACACCCATTAAAGCATGTGTGTGCTCCTTGTGAACAAAAATTCTCATAAAAACAAACTGAAAACCCATAAAGGTTTGTGACAATCTTCTATGTTTAAGATAGGTTAAGTCATGTAGCTTAACTTCTACGTTTAGAGCCAGGCTGTTATAGCAGATGCCTCTCCTGGTGGCAGTTTATGGTATTATCCATCCACTGCGTCCGGGACAGGAAAGTTTACGATAACTCTAAGTAAAACTGATATACTTCCGTGAGGTAACAATGAATGGGTGTGTACTGAGAAAATGTATGCAATTACTGTATTTATGACTTAAACACTACTGAACATACAAACTTATGTAACATTAGATCATGTTTTCCTTCTCATTACCCCGTACACACCATTTTCTTTGTGTCATTTTCAATGATGCATACACCGCCTGACTAAATCATTAACACATAATTCACCAGCACAAACAAAAGCAGTGGCACTTACAGCTGAATGCTTTGTTGTTTAAAATGCAATGAATGCCTACAACAAAAACTGTGTTTAGATGTGTGTGCACCTCCTTTCTCACCCAGACTCAATCACAGACTGACCAACAAGCTCTTTGAACATTAAGTCTGTGTCCATGTGCAGCATGCTGAAAACATTTTCTCATATAACCATGTTTAACCACCTCCATGCACACTGTCTTTGCAAGTTTGCAGCACAATTTGTTTTAAACCCTTTGAAGATTGAAGATGTTCACGTGACGCAAGGTCTTAACATTTCTGTGATACATGCACGTTTGATGGCCACCATGCTCCATTCTTCTGCCATAATGATCTGCTGTACCATAATTAGGTTAAGCAAAATGCACTATAACTCAGCACTGGTGGACCACTATTTCCCACCATCGCTGAGTCATAGTGCTATTTATGTGATCTAATTACGGTACATCAGACCATTATGGCAGGAGAATGGAATATGGTGGCCATCAAACATACCTACAAGATATATTCTAAATGGGTAAATATTTTTTAAAACAGACACTGCCACTTTAAAACAAAATGATTGTTTTCTATTCTCACCTCCAATAGAAAGTCACCAGACTTGAGACCAACACGGTCTGCCTGGCTGTCGATGTCCACGCTGTCGAGATACTGCAACGCTGGGAACTCGGGTGTAGGCTGGAAGTCAAGACTTGCTGCTCGGGTTTGTGCTGAAAATATATGAAAAATATTTTATCAATCATGTTGAAAAGTGCCAAAGATTAAATCAAAATTATATACAAATATAAACATGTTCTCAAATGTACATGTATCTGAATGAATTATGTATTACACAAGTTTTGACAAATGTAACAAGAAAATGTCATTAAAACTGTTATTAGTACATTGTAGTACGGTATGTGTCAGAATTTATTATAGTGTAACAAACACAAAACATATACAGTCAAACCTGTCAAGCAGCCACCCAAGGGAGTAAAAAAAGTGGCCTCTATAGACAGGTGACTGCTTAATACAGGTTAAATTATACTAAATTAGCTGATGTGGGAGAAAATAAAGATGACCTTTGAAGACAGGTGGCCACTTTAGAAGGTTTAACTGTACATGAAATTACACAGGCTGGGTAACAGCATGCAAGTTTATTATTTTTATTTTTGGAGATGGGTTAGGGACATGAAAATCACTGGTTAGGGTCAGAATATCTTCCTTTTTTTGTCCACTTATTCTTTACAATGATAAAAAAAATCAGTTTGTTTATTTGTAGGAAGTACATGTAGTTAGATGGATTTAAGAAAAACCAGTTGATGGCAAGTGAAATGTTAGACAAACTGGTATGATAAATGCTCCATGTTAAATGTATCAGAAATAACACATTTTTTATTTGCTCTTTTTTGTTATGTAGCCTCCTCACCCAGTGTACATACTTGGGGAAACAGTCTGATTGTCTTCTCCCACTTTAGTTTTTTATTACTTTCCCCAATGTATTTTACTTTAAACTTTTTTCTCAAGTAGGCAAATTGCCCACTGAACTCTGCCATGCACTGACTTGTATTTGTTTACCAAGCCAGATCAAACAACCTTTATAATTCAATGATAAATATTGTAAACAATTTTGTTTAGTGGCCAAGAGAAATATCTATTGGCCGTGTCCATGATGTGCAAACTCAATGCCATACACCTTGCACATATCACTGCCTAAAATTTAAAAAGGAATTTTATAAATGATCTGTCAACTGATAATTAATGCTGTCATACTACATTTATTAAAGACACAAGTTTCACAAGTCAGTTTATTTTCTATAAAAAATAAATCATAAAATGGATGCTGGTAATGGAAGTAAAGTTTGTTTTATTTAATGCTGCCACTAGAGCACATTGATTTTTATCTTATCATTGGCTATTGGACGTCATTCATATGGTGATTTTGAAACATTTTTAGAGGAAAACCGCTGCTGCCACATAGGCTGCTCATTTCGATTAGCAGCAAGGGATCTTTTATATGCACTTTCCCATAGACAGGACAACATATACCACAGCCTTTGATGAACCAGTTGTGGACCACTGATTGGAACGGAAAACAGCTGTTTAGAACAGTGTCAAGATGTTCAGGACCCGCGATGCTATGATGTGATTATTTAAATATAGTATTGATATCCAGAATCGTAGACAGTGGTGTCTCGAATCATTTATCATTCAGCTCTTAGAGCGGGCTGTAGCCGAGACCGTAGAGCGCCCGCCTTTGAAGCGTTCAATCGTTGGATCGATCCTTCTCAGTGGACTCAACTGCAGTTTGGGCTATTTTCCGTTCCAACTTGTGCTCCACAACTGATTCAAATGGTATGTACAGTTCTGTCTATGGAAAAGTGCATATAAAAGATCCCTTGCTGCTTATCGAAAAAAAGTAGCCGCATTAGTGTGGCGGC
>JAUTWP010149041.1:0-11231 GCA_033042655.1 Cyathermia naticoides
TGCCAACTGTTCACCATGAGTAGGTGATGGCGCTATGTGTGGAACAACAGGATGTTTATTAAACTCGTCTGGAATACTTGTTTGAGTCAAGAATGTCTGATCATCTTGTGTTCTGAAATAAAAATGTATCAAAATAATAATGTTAAATTTCCTTTGAGGTAAAGCATGGCATATGTAATATTGGGTGCAAAATTATTTTCCAAATGTCATTTCCTGTAGATAAAAGAAAAGTAGAAACTTATTTGCTCTGATTTATGCTACACTAGCCAAAATTAATATGTGATGAATGTTGAATATTTTTAAGTGATTAAAATAATCACATGATTAATAGAATCTTTTCAGAGTAAGACTAGAGCTCCATGAATTAAAAAAAGAAAGTTTTAAGGTTTATTGCCAATGGGTAAGTGAGAATACTAAGATGTGTTGCCCCAGTTTCTATTGATTAAACATAATTATATTGTACAAAGGTCAAGATTTAAGAATTTTGGTTTTAATTATGTTAAAATTAAAACAACAAAATACTGATATATTAACAACAGTAAAATAAAGTCAGTGGTTACAATTTATGATGTCTATATTGATGTACTAATTCTAAACAATATTCTTCGACTTTGTTTTCATACATATAGTCATAAGAGTGGTAGTACATCCAGCTGAGTTGAGTGGGTTGTTAAATTGATATCTGACCAATTGGCCTATGACTGGTATACTGAAAAGTGTGGCATATAATAAATAAATTTAATCTTCAAATGTGATACTTGGCTATAATAAAACAATCTGCTTACACTTCTTCTCCTTGTGTAATACTGAGACGGTGATCATGTGTTTCTTTACTGGGTGGTAGTGATGGTTTCTGTTGCTTTCCTGGGTTTGCTCCATTCATCTTGGCAAACAAATAGCGCAGCACTCGTTCTTTCTGCTCCCAAGTAAGATCCCGAATATCCACCTTACCACCCGCATTGTATCTAGTTTAGAAAGCAAAACAAATAGGGTTAAATATACCATTTACAATTCTGTCTAGTTAAAAAATGTAAAAAAATTAAGATTGTTAATTATATATCCCACAATTGATTTTGTAATTATCTTTTTTTAATATCGAGATTGAAGAGGGATAATTTTATCATCGTAACTGGGAGTACAGGGATGATTATTTTGTATAACATTGTGTTCAACAATAAAAAATACTTGTTTTGAATATGCATTGTAGACTACATTATTATATACCGTATATATATATTAGTTGTTCTACTAGTAGCTTGCAGTTTGTGTGACATAACCGGACTTCATAAATATTGTAATAGCAATATTTCCTATTTCAATTTAACCATCAATAACTGGTAAATATTTTTAATGTGTGACAATACATGTATTTTATTTATATACATTAACATTATGAATCTAATAACAATATATACATTGACTTACATCAGTTGCCTCCTGGTAATTGTTTGAATGATGTGAATAAAAAATACATATTATGTTAAAATGTTCAGATAACTGGGAACACACAAGGACAGTTTTTTGCTATGGGGTTTAAACCAAAGAATAGGAATGGATATGAACCATTATTGCAATTAAAGCAAGGATAAAAATGGGTTAAAAATAGTTGAACTGCACATCTACTGGGAATCTAATCTAATAAAAAAATATTTGTAAGGAATTAATGAACAACATTTCAAGTACCTTAGGAAAAATATGTGTAAGTATCTAATAAGAAACATTTATAATTACCTCATGAATAACATTTATAAGTAGTTAATTAACAACATTTATAATAATCAATCAACAACATTTATAATTACTGTAACAACCGGTAATGAAAACCATTTATAAACATCTCATGAACAACATATATAACTATAAATAGTTAATTAACAACATTTATAATAATCAATGAACAACACTTACAAGTAACTACCGGTAATGAAAACCATTTATAAATATCTCATGAACAACATTTATAAGTATTTAATTAACAACATTTATAAATAATTAAAGAACAACTCATTACTTATTTATAAGTAATGAACAATATAACTAATGACAAACATTTGTAAGTACCGAATTTAGCAATAAAAACATAAAGTATTAGTACTGTATCTAATAAACAAACTTTATAAAGATCTAATGTAAAACATTTGTAAGTCTCCAATGAAAACCATTTATAAGTAACTATCTATAATGAGAAACACTTGTAAGTAGAAATATGTATAAATATCTGAGAAATAATATTTTTAAATACACTACCTAAATAATAAATATTTGTAAATATAAGATTATAATGTGTTATCATCTCTGTCAAGATAAGTACAGTAATTTTTGTATTTTCAAAAGTGGTAATATCAATCTGCAGGTTTTCCAAAAAATTATGACATCCTATGAAGCAGACCATATTTTAGATCATCCACGTACAAGTGTAAATCACAGAAACATATTCCTATATTAAACTATCAAAAGTAAAAAGATTAAAAGTTAGAAAAGAACAGATTACATAAAACTAGTAAAAGTAATTATATCAGAATGTTGTGAAAGAATTTAACCATCATTTAGCATAAATCCTGCATCTGTGGGTTATTAAAATGACAAATTACATCTTAAATTGTTTGAAAGCCTGGACGTATCTCATTCAAACACCTATATTTTGTATTTATAATAAAAAGGTGATATATTTTGCTCCTAAAATGTTTTTTTTTAATACATGTACAAGTTAGCCTATGTTTAATGTAAATATCTGAATCACATTTTCTGGCTAGCAGAGAATCATTACAAAATGTATTCAGAATTCTATCATACTCACAGCTTTTCTGCTGCTTCCAAATCAGTGTATACACTGTTGGTGCTCGAGTCAGATTTATTGAATGTTCTGACTTTGGGGTAGTCTCCCTTGCCTGCATGGGCAACAAGCATTCGCTGGTGATAAGCTGCTCGTGCATCATGGCGATACTGGTTCCTGAAGTTAACACGTAGACAAGGATTATTTGTTTTTAATAACAGAGTTTGTAATTGTAATTCATTTATGTTAAAAGATATAAAATAGATTATAACTGAAATACAAACCGTTAGTTGATGAAAATAAGTGTTCCTCTGATCAAAATTAACTGTTTAACAGACATAAAAATTATGACCTTGGAATAAGTACTTAGCAAATGATGAGGTACCATCGTAAAATGTGACACATTGCATTCTATTGATAATGCAAAGAAAATTACAATTGGTGTTGTTGATATTTATGCCAAAAATTCTCAGTGGATCAATGATGATAAATTGTCATCAAGGATTTTGCTTTGGAAAATAAACATAAAAAAACTGTCCAAGAAGCTAGATGGATGGGGTCCTAAATAAACAATAAAAGCAGGCACACAACCATATCATACTTAAAAAGTTAAATAAAATCTGTTGTCAAAGAAGTTTATCCATGAGTATTACTTGTGCTATATTTGAAAGTTGTTTGCTGATATTATAGCAGTAGGAATAAATGAATGTACAATGAGAAAGTAAGATGTGATTTTCAAAATATAATGATAAATCCATTAAAGGATTATAGTTTCAAAAATATTTGTTGAAAACAGGTCATATAAAAATTTAAGCCATGTCTACATAAAACATTTGGTATGGGCTATACATCTGCATAGAGAACAAATAAAGTAAAGATTGTTTTGTTTAATGATGCCACTGGAGCACATTGATTTTTATCTTCTAATCGGCTATTGGACATCATTCATATGGTAATTTTGACACATTTCTTTTAGAGGAAACCAGCTGCTGCCACATAGGCTAATCTTTTTGATAAGCAGCAAAGGATCTTTTATATGCACTTTCCCACACAGGACAGCACATACCATGACCTTTATTGGACCAGTTGTGGAGCACTGGTTTGAATGGAAAATAGCCCAAATTGCAGATGCGTCCACTGAGAAGGATCAATCCAACGACCAACCACTTCAAAGGCGGGCACGCTACCAGTTTTCTTAGTTAAATATGTTTTACAATTATAAATCTGTTTATACAAATCATATATGTATAGCTAAAGCTCAAATTTGAACTTACAATTTAAGAATGAATCCACCATACAAAAAGTTCATTCAACATTTAATTGACATATATTTTTAGTACTGAACATGTAATTAAAATGTATATAATAACTGTTATTTTCAGTCCAATTTAACATTAATTTCATCTTAACACACTTAATTATCAGACAATTGTTTTATCCCAGTTTGTAAAGAAATGAAGGAATCTATTTCTGACTTTAAATAACAAGTAATATCAATTACCCAGGAAGAAATTGTCTAAATATTATAATATACATGTATTACACAATATTCATTTAAAAAGAAGAAAGTATGTTTTAAAGTATTATTTGGATATATAAATGCTAATATGTATGTACATATAGGTACCTTGTGGAAAACATCAAGCAAAAACAATTTGATACAAAATTACATTGTACATGTATATAGATTACGTATACAATTAAATACTGTGACACTGAAAATAAAGTGGTGTTAAAATATTTTGAATGAAATTCAATAATTATATATATATACAATATATTTTATCAATACCAGGCCTCTGAAAATAGTATGAATGATAGTTTAATTAAGTTACTGTCATTGTTTACATAACATTTTGTAATGGTTCACAGAAAATAAAATGTCTAACCTGAAAAAACATTTGTATAAGACATAAATAGGATATGCAAAGATTCAGTTGTCAAAAATCTGCATAAACTATTTTAGCAACACCAGATCACCAGGCATTAAATTGTTATAATGAGTTATATAAAAAGAAATGATTTACAAGGTCCAGTTGGGACCAACAAAATATGCTGGTTTAGACAGAGTGTCAGTATAGAAAGATTTTATCCAGTTACAGTAGCTGTAAGGGACCTTGAAATCATGCTGGTTTATACAGAAATCCAGATTAGACAAATGCTGGTTTAGACAGAGCCCACTGTATTCGGAAACATTCTGAGTAAGTTAATCCATAATTAAGTTATTCAAACTTTTGATTCTCAAAGGCATGTGATACTAAACATAATCTGATCCGTGTAATCAGATTAATATAACTGTACAGAATGTGTGACATATTTATATGATGACAACATTAATATGAGTGACTTGGTGAACATATTTCTGAATGACAATAAAAGCTGAGTGTGTGCAGGTCTATTTAGTGTACCGAGAACATCCAGCTATTGTATTACATGAAGCATGCTAAACAAAAATACTTACCATAATTCTTATTAAATGAAATGGTGAGTTAATGACATTATTATGAAGTCAAATTAATGTTGATAGTTGCAGTGATATTAATAAATATTAGCTTTAATGCATACATGATATATATTCAACAGGTGCTTTTTAAAATGATAAAAAAATATTAAATGAAAATTTACCTTTTCACCTATTAACTGTCAGATGCAAAAGATTCAATAAAATAATAATTTATAGGATGTTTATATTTTTTTTTCAAATTTATGTTCATTCTGTCAAAGGAGATACGTTATTAATAAACAATAGGGAATAACTATCAGAAAATTATTTTTAAAAATTAAATGTTAGATGCACAAGCAATTCTGATATACATACATGTACATGTATATACAATTGAGAAGCATTTCTAGTCATTATTGCCTAAGTTGGGAGACTAACTAAAGCTGGTATATTTAATCTAAATTATAACAAATTAAACTATAAAAGGTAAACACACTATAGGTTTTTAGGAATACAACATTCTTCAACTATATTTTCTATAACATTAATAGTGGAATGCACAGGAGGGATTTTATGGTTTTAGTCCCCTTTTCATCTCTATTAACTAAAAATATTATTAATCAGCTCCATACTGATGGCATAGTCAGAGGATGGGTCAGCAGATGGCAGAACACACAGATCCATCATGAGAATGGTTTTAAAAATTTCAGTTACATGTATAAAAATTAAATATTGTTTCCCAATTGCAGTTATAAAACATGAAAACAAATTGGTTGCACTCATAAAAAAATCTTGGCTATGAATACCGACATTGTTAATCCCTATTTTATGTTTGAACACAAGCAGGGATAGACCTAGGAATTTTTAAATGGGGTCCAAAAGTTTTTAAAAGATGTTTACTGTTGGAAGGGGATCAAAAGTAAAAATCTAACAATAATAGGGAAAAAACTAAATTTGCAGGCATATGTGATTCTGGCCTCTCCCCCCACCCCGCACCTCACCTGATATGTATTTTCCTATAAAAATACAAGGCTAACTAATAAAGATTGCTGACAAGAACAGCAGTATTACTATTAGTATACTAAACTATTGGGCAAATGTTTGTTACTGAGGAATGATTAAGTATACCAAAAAATGTAGGCTACAGGCAAAACATGCATACTTACTGATTTGCATTAATTTCATTTTTCACTTCCTCCAATGCAGCCAGGAAAAACAGTTCAAGTTCAGTTCGCTGATCAAGAATATTTTTGGCCAGTTTTTTAACTCTGCTCATTTCTCTTGATTTCATCTCAATTACGCGTTGTAACTGGACAATCTCAACCTTGCCAGCCTCATTCTCAATCTGACATTTTTTAACAATTGATTCTTTTTCACTTTCAAATTCTCTAACAACATGACTAAGGGACTTCTCCAAGGTTAGAACCTTTTCTTGAAGCTGCAAAATAAAAAATGAAAGTTTGTATTTTATCTGATTGGATACCTAATAAAATTTCTGGCAGTACAACCACTGATATACCATTGCAAAATGTCCAAGTGCTTCTACGTCACATGTGCTCATACGTGCAGATTTGTTCATCACTGCATTACTGTTAGGGCCAAAACTAGTAACCTGCTTGCCACATGCTGGGGATTGAAACTCAGGAAATCATGACAATTTCAGGGCACCACTGTTATTAGTTATAATGCAGACTCCACAGAAAGCCCAAAAAGATAATTTTACTCAATTATTCACAGTATTAATGATAGTTTATTATTTCAAATAGTTGCTCTTTTTTACTGTTATTATTGCTATCAGTTAATAGTTACTCAAGAATACAATTTATTGTATACCGCATTGAGAAGAAATTTGAAATAAATTATTACAAAATGGCATACTTTTTTGTTGAGTGTAGGAATAATTTTTTGATATGTAAATCGGTCTACATTCCTGAGTGACGTCATTGTAATACTAATAATGCTGCATTCTTAATGCAGTCTGTTGTTTATTTCAGAAAAAAATAGCTAATAGAACAATTGAAATTAGAATAGGCATAACGCTAGTGTGTTTTCCAATTTGCGGCCGTATATCGGTGGTTTTACTGTCGCAAATAGATGTTTTATTGGCTCTGCTAATGCATCGCCAATAAAACTAAATCTGTGCCAGTAAAACTACCGATGTACAGCCACAAATCAGAAAACACAGTAGGGTTATCCCCTAATTCACAGTTTAAATCTTATTAAAACCTGCATTAAACATAGGTTAAACTGTGAATGAAGGTTGAACTGCCAACAAGAAATCGGACCTTGGAGCTAATTTTTTACCTGTTTTATAGTTTCCTTCTGCTGTCTATTTTGGATAACCTTTTCGTGTATCATCTTTTCATTAACTTCGCTTACTCCTTGCAAATCGATGTTTTCTGCTTGCAGTCTCTCGCACTCCTTTCTCAACATATCACCTTCTTTTATGTGATAGTTTAAAGCTTCTCCTTGACGAACATTTTCTTTATAAACTGACTTGGTTGTTTCATCAAGATTACTGCAATATAAACATTAATATTTTAAAATATTCTGGTATGTTTCATTTATGTTAAAAAAGACATATCCAGGGCACACAATTTCATGAGAATATTTTTCTTATAGCATTTACACAGATTACCTGAAATGGAACTTTAAGTTTAATTTCACATGCAAAATTAATGTAGGCCTAATTCATATATAAATCAAATTGCTATTTATTTGGGTACAAAAACATTTGACCCAAATTCCAGATATGCCAATAGCCAATTTTGAATTGTTGTCACTTATTGCTATGTACTGATATCACTTAAATAAATGCATTCAGTATAGCCATGGTTCCCTAACAGTTATATTTATAATTTTGCTATCATAAAAATATTTTAAATTGGTTGCCCTCTCCCATCTAATTGTATTAATAATAGATGAAAAACATTTAGATCTCCTTACACCTCCTTGCCACCCTCAATCCAAAATGACATTACAAAAAAGCACTACATATTTATCAGCCCTAAAAAAGCTGTGAGTGTTGTTGACATTTGTATTACCCGGTACTACTAGTCACTAGTACTAAACTAATTATTGGTTTCAATTATATTATTATTAATCTTAACCAAATGATAAAACTTTTCTTCTTTTTTTGTTAGAGTAAATGCTTACGTTATGGCTTCTGTATGTGCTTTTTCTGCCAACTCTGCTATTTTCTGATTTGCCTCTTGTTGTAACCTCATCTACAAATAGTGTAATACTTAAAATATCTGGTTAGCTGGTATAATCTTTAAATCATGCACTGCATAAATTCTTATCATTCCCAAGTCATATGTTAATTTTAAAATGTCAGCATATCAAACCTGAAGTTAACGTTAAATAAATCATCAAAATGATATACTGACAATAGAAAATGCCATATGTTTCACTGTCACCTGAAGCTTTAATCATATTTATGTTCTAAATAAATTAGCAATAACAAGACTCAAAGCCTACCGTACTAATCATATCTAACCAAATACATGTACATGTAGTTAAAGTGTAAGAAAGAACAGTGTAGAGCACGTTGTTGTTAATGAGCCATACACTATTTTGAGATGTAATATACAATTCTGCCAGTAGACACAGTTACTGAAGAAAAACTATAATCTACCTAACTAAAGCCAATAACATTATACACATATTTTACCTTTTCTTCAAAGAATTTCTGCTCCATGTGTCCCAGTGTGGTTTTGTGTTCCCTGTTGGCAGCATGCATAGCTTCTTTAATCTGATAAAAACAAAATACTTCTTAAAATATAAAACAATGACATTGTGTTAGGGTGTCATTAAACAAACATTCCTTTCTGTCTGTCAGAAAGTGGTAAGTAACCCAGTTACAAAGCATAGGATACACAGGGAAGGAATATATATATATACAGTGAAACTTCTCTAAATCGAACCCTCAGAAAAACGGAATTCCCTCAACACCAAACATTTTTCACTGTCCCGCGTTTTACACAGCTTTAACCACTGAAATAAACCCCGGAAAACCGGACACCTCTACTCTGAATACTGAACAAATTTCTGGGTCCCGTTTTGTTTATTCAATACAAATTTTACATCTGAAGACCGAACAATTAAAAACTCTGAAGGAGCGTCGCCTGTCTCGACCATACCAATCAGTTGTCAAAGTCGCAATGTTACTAACTATACCATACAGTATGCGCATGCTCGGTGTAGCATGTCCGGGACATGTTTGAGTAAGCGGCGAGCCTCATCAATCAATTAACACCTTAAGTTTGTAACAGGAATAATCATGTGCACTGTGTTTATTGGGAATGAGATTACTACCTCCTAAAATGTCCACGATACAGAATCTTTTAACACAGGCTACAATAAGGTAAACGACTCTTGTGACATCATGGCCCCAAGTTGGCCAGACTGAGTCGAACCACAGTTTTTCACTGGGGCAATTCAGAAAACCGATGTGCTCGTCGGCAGGTAACAATGGAACACTTTCTTAAGGCCGACTGTTAAAAGAAAAACTCAGAACATTTCTTGACATCTGTGCTATTTGTTCACAAAGATCAACAATCTAGATAAAGAGTTTTCACTTTAATTTGGTTCTTGTTGGTTTATAAATGTAATTTAACACGTGTTTGTACCGTGGTAATATTAATACATGTAGTAAATTTTTTTAAATGGTTATCAAGGCTGTTTCTTAAAACCTCAGTAAACCGAACACCCATCTAAACCGAACATTTTATTTGGTCCCAAGGGTGTTCGGTTTAGAGAAGTTTCACTGTATATATATTAAAAAAAACTATTGCCCTTTTTTTATACTTTTATTTAGGAAATAAAATGGTTGTAGTTCAAGAAACAAATGCATTAAATCTTTCACCAAACTTGTGACTGTTGTATTTATCACCTATTATTATTTTATTTAAAGTAGGCTCATAGGCACTGCAAAGTTTAAAAGATGTCCATCAAAATCTACATCCACAAGAAGTCAACAATCTGTAGTAAAAAGGAAGACACCTGTATCAGCTATAAAAACAACAATAAATTGTTGTCTAGGACAAGCTCATGGGTTCCTTGTGCCATGTTTGTGTTATTTTGGTCTTGTCTATAACATGGCACAAGGAATATTAGAAAAGCCTCAATTAAGTATTTTCACACTGACCTCATCCAAATCTTTCTGCATCTGTCCACGTTTGCGCCTGAACTCCTTGACAAGTTTTAGCTCTGCCTGCATCAGCTCGACGTCTTTCATTCTGTCAAGGAGCTTCTCCTCCAGGTCATTGATCTTTTCACTGAATTCTTCACTCAGTGTTTCCTTTTCCTTACGATGATCCTTCTTGTTCTCTCGGATCTGCTGCTGCAGTCTCTCCAACTAAAACATAACCAACACACAATGGGAAACATCCAATATAAGTGCACATTAATGTTTATACAGCTTCTCTTCTATTTACTGGCCTGGACACCGTGGATGGATAATACCATAAATTGCACCCATCAGAGGCGTCTGCTATAACAGTCTGGCTCTGAACATAGACATTAAACTGTTGCAATATCATGAAAACAAGTTGTTATAGAATTTATAAACATAAAAAACTAAATTCTGGTACCAGAAAATCTGATTCTACCATGTTAATATAAATGGGGTCAAATAGGCATTATCATATGTAAATCAAAATACTTCATAGTTCCAACAGTATTCCTTTATGTGAACATATGTCTTAATTAAAAATAGCATCAATATATACTAGCAGAAAAAAGTTCCTGTGCATGGTAAAAAGTTGAATAAAATCATAATCGCAAGTTGTAAAATAATAAAATTTTCAGGAGACATGTGCTCAACCATTGTGTTCAAAACGTTATACTCGATATTGCAATCGCACGTGTTGTTCATGTGCCGCACGTGCACGACTCGTAACGTGATTTGCTGATCACGTGGTACAGGTGCACATGTCATTGTTCATTTTGTAACGGAAAACGATAGAGGACAAAGACACTGGCTAGAAAAACAATTTTTATTAATTCTAAACG
>JAUTWP010149152.1:0-11230 GCA_033042655.1 Cyathermia naticoides
TGTACAATAATTCTCAATAATTGACCATAACACAACCTTCCTATATATATATGCAATTATGTATGCAAAGTCACAGCTAACAAAGAGTGTATTCTTAGTCTGAAAACTGATATCACACATTTCCAAATTGTGAACAACTCTCTCATTGTGCAGGGAATCATAAAGTAAATATCAATGTATGATTCATACTTGTTTTTTGGTGGGGTTTTTTTGGGGGGTGGGGTGATTGAACATTTTCATAAATCCTTCAAATTGTTACATGTACTAACAAATTTATGATTCAGTTGGTACAAAAATAAATTAACTAGTGATTTCAACAATCTGCTTGAAAAAATTGCTTATCACATAAGGGGTGGGGGTGAACAAATATTAAGAAGGGGAACAAATATCCCAAATTTATTCTGGGAGGAACAAAATTAATATTCTCTGTCTAGACCAGCATATTTCGTTGGTCCCAACTGTATCTAATTTGGACAGATTCCACTGTACCTCAAATTTTCTTCAAACTTCCTTTTAAAAAGGTTTACCTTCAGATGAAAAGTGCATACTGGTATAAAGTAGTATGTTGGATGGCAACAGGTTTCTTCTGTAGAAGATTTGTCACAAATACTCTGTCTGATGCCCAATAATCATGAATAAATAATGTGCTTCTGTGTTTTAAACAAACAGTCCTTTTGTTTATTATGGTAGCATGCCCGCCTTTGAAGCGGTTTGTCGTCAGATCGATCCCTCTCAGTGGACCTATCTGCAGTTTGGGCTATTTTCCATTCTAGCCAGTGCTCCACAATTGGTTCATCAAAGGCTGTGGTATGTTCTGTTCTGTCTATGGGAAAGTGCATATAAAAGATCACTTGCTGCTTATCGAAAAGAGTAAAATGTGTCAAAATGACCATTTGTATAATGTCCAATAGCCAATGATAAGATAAAAATCAATGTGCTCCAGTGGTGTCGTTAAACTTTTTTACTTTTGTTTATTAATTTAACTGTTCTGTCGTGTGTTTATTAATTTAAATGTTCTATCGTGTGTTTTCAGTGAAACTGGGGCAATTCCGTCGGTACCTCAATCTCATCTGCGTCAGTGTGAGAGTTTGCTAAATCGCCTCAAGGCCAAGTTCCCTCAGTTTGAGATGGATGGAACACGCAATGTCTGGATTGTTAAACCTGGGGCAAAGTCAAGAGGACGAGGTGATACAATATTTATATTACAGCTTTGTGAGATTATTGTTTTTCTTTCTTCAAATTCTTTATTATCCACAGAAAATATGTCATGTCAAGGTTGGGAAGCCCCGAATCATCACCTTACAAGTTTTTTTTTTATTATGAGACATAAATCTTTGCTGTAATATATTTGTTTACAGAAATTTAAGACAGTTTATTTTCAGTTAATAACATTTGCAATACAATGTACTAGGATATGTAGGCCCATGTTTCTATAGTGAGTGAGTGAATATTTAGTTTAACGTTGTTACGAGAATCTTTCACCCATTTGCAATGATTAAACATTTATCAATTTAATGACATGATATTAAAAATATAGCATGAAAATCATACCAAAAAATACATTTAAAACCAAGAATAAAATTGTTAACAGCAATTTAAAAATGTTCATAGAGTCGGATCTTTTTTAAAAATGATAAGATTTTTCCACCACGAACCCTAGTAAATAAACGTTTAAGGTTTGGTGAGGAATAAAACCTCAAGTGCTGGTTTGAAAAGTCATCAATGTTTCTATAGAATTGTGCTCATACCATCTTCAGACCTGTTACATCTAATGCATTTGTATGTCGTGTCACACTCTCATCACTATCGGTCGTCAGATTGATCCTTCTCAGTGCACCCATCTGCAGTCTGGGCTATTTTCCATTCCAACCAGTGCTCCACAACTGGTTCAACAAAGACCATGGTATGTGTTGTCCTGTCTGTGGTGAAGTGCATATAAAAGATCCCTTGCTGCTTATTGGAAAGAGTAGCCTATGTGGGGGCAGTGACTTTCCTCTAAAAGAAATGTGTCAAAATGACCATATGAATGACATCCAATAGCCAATGATAAGATAAAAATCAATGTGCTCCAGTGGCATCGTTAAACAAAACAAACTTTACAATATTTTCTGGTGTGTGTCACGAAAACTAATACTCTGTATAAATTGAAAACTGTTCAGAATTCTGAATGACTAACATTTAGAGTTGGTCAATGTTAACATACATGACAATGTTATTGCAGGCGGTAACTAAGGAAGAAGACAAAAAGGTTATTTTTGTCGGATCTGCATCACAGTGACTTTGTTCTCCTATTTTAATGAAGTGAGAATGACTTGGAATTGGATTCGAATGATTTGGAATTGGATTCGAATGAGGCCTGTGAATGAACAATGATATAACTGTAGGGGAATAGCACCATTGTGTCTGGCGGACGACATCTGCGCAACTTTTAATTCACGTTATTGTGTCCGACACACCTGTCTGATCTTTCATTCCGGTCTGTAAGTTTCTTCATTAACCGACTGAATGCATACGTGATTATATGTGTCAGTATCAGAAATACGTGATTATCACAAATATATCAATACTAGATGAATGTTTAAGTAATTATTCATATATGTGCTACCATTGAACAATTTTAATTGTATTTAAAAAGTATAAAAATTGTTTTATTTAATGATGCCACTAGAGCAGTTTTTTTTAATCTTTGATTATTTGATATCAAACATAATTATGGTCATTCTGACAGTTTTAAAGGAAACCTGCTGCTGCCATATAGGCTACTCTATCCAATAAGCAGGAAGAGCTCTTTTATATGCACTTTTCCATAGACAGGATAGTACAAAGCATGGCCTTTGTCAAACGAGTTATGGAACCACTGGTCGGTTAAGTGGATACACCTTCCCATTGAGCCTTGCAGAGCACTGACTGTGTTGGAATCCGTACTGAGATTAAAAATCCCATGCCGCGATTAAGATTTGATCTCAGTACCTACCAGCATCAAGTCAGTACTTCGCCTAGTTCATAAATCTTTATATAGGTTTTCAACATGGCTGTTTTATCATTCAGAACACCAGCATCTGTATTATGTGTTAAATAAAATAAAACAAACGTTTTGTTAATCGACTACCGAGACGACCAGTGCTGGTTTCAAATGAAAAAACACTGAACCTTTCATCATAGCAATCAATGTTTTATCCGATTATTTTCCTACACGAAGACACCGAGTTCACAACTACCATTAAAGTGGACGATTTACTGTCCAATTCGTGCTTTGTTTTACGACTCTCTCCATCTGATAATCACTCCATACACTTCAAACTACCGCTGTAAAAGCTTCATAAAATTCAGATGAAATTTTCGTCAAAATCACATTTGCTCACTTTTTGCCTTGATGGGAAGCTGGATAAATCAAACTCACACCCAAACACACGCAGGCCGAAGTCTGGAACGGCAATGAAGGCAAATGCGCCGTAAAGAAGAACCATTAAAGTATATTATTGCCGACAAGTATTCGTTAGAACTCGCCAAAATGTGGTTTGCCAACATTTTTATGTCTTCATAGATCGATAAGAACGGTTAGAAGAGCAGACACATTGGTGGATATAAAGATATATTAGAAATAAGCGCGTTATTCATTAAACGAAAATATCACCCAATAACTAGATTACTAACACGTTCCAGAAATTTGCTTTCATATAATATTAGTGTAAATTGCTAACAAGCCAAAATTATTGTGTACAGCATATTTTTATCTGGATTCTCAGATATTTCTAAAAAAGAATTCATTATATGTTCAGCATAATTTCCTGGGTCCTGTTGACCACCTGCGCCCTATTTCATTACTGGACAATGGACATGCCTCTGTAACAGACCGATTATTTCTGTCTTTGTAAAGGTATTTTACATATATGTATCTATATTAATGTTTTTCATATTTAGTTATTTGATAATTTAAATTTTTCCTTGCCTTTTACAGAATTAAATAACCAAATATAAACAAATGAATATAGATATGTAAAATACCTTTACAGTGACAGAAATATTCGGTCTATGTAACAGGGAAAGGTGAGAAATAAAAAACAATTAATTGAAAAAAAAAAAATTATCACAACGTTATATAAAATTGAAATCTGTTATAAACCAACCGGAACACATAACAATGAGGAATATAAAACAACTTTATTACAAGACAGATATGTAACAAATAATAATTATCAATGTTCTCTTGAAACATGTAAAGCAGGGACATGCGCGCGCATACACGACCATAACAGGATACGTGAACACTTGTCAACAAAAGTAAAATTTGTTTTATTTAACAACGCCACTAGAGCACATTGATTTTTATCTTATCATCAGCTATTGGACGTCATTCATATGGTAATTTTTACACATTTCTTTTAGAGGAAACCCGCTACCTCCACATGGGCTACTCTTTTCGATAAGAACCAAGGGATCTTTTATATGCACTTTCCCACAGACAGGACATACCACGGCCTTTGATGAACCAGTTGTGGATCACTGGTGGGAACGGAAAATAACCCAAACTGCAGATGAGTCCACTAAGAAGGATCGATCCGACGACCGAACGCTTCAAAGGCGGGAACGCTACTGACTGAGCTACATCCCACTCCTACTTATTAACAATATTTTATACAGTGCTTATATGTGTGGAATAGAGGTTTAAATTACGTCATCTTCACTTTAACAGTGCATCATGTGCATGACATTAAAGTCTTAAGTGACGAACTCAGATGTTCACACAATGCAAGATAAACGACGTGATTATGACAGATATCACCTCTGTGTCACCTTTGCAGATTTAGATTAGAAGTTTAGAATGGAATCATGATATATCAAAGATAATTTCATTTTAGAAAAGTTGAAGACAAATCATCTTAAGACATTCTTATCTTGCATCAATTCTACTCCTTTCTAGTATAACACTGATAATATATTCATTCTAAATACGTCTTAAGCAGCCACTCACGTGAGTAACAAATATAGTGTCTTAAGGTAGCTGCTTAATACAGGATATATTGTACTAAATTAGCTGATTTAGGAGAAAATAAAGGTGACCTTTGAAGACAGATGACTGCTTAATACAGGTAGCCGCTTGAGCAGGTTTGACTGTATTTCTTCATTAAAGTCAGTGAAAACTCCTAAGCTAAGTTAGGTTTACCTGTGACTCGGGCGACGTGTTTTTAAACGATTATTTCAGGTAACGTCGTCGACGTTGTTGGTTCCGTCACCCTGGCTGACTTGAAGCCGTTCTACAATCCAGCTGATCACGTGATGTGTGAGTTCATTCAGAATTTCAACATCTCCGATGACGTGGAGACAATCTCCGTCACCATAGAAGGAAATACACTTCAGGTAAAGGAATATCGGGGTGGGGGCTGAGTGGCTGGTACCCCCTGCAGAACATTCTTGTCCCACCCCACATGAAACAAATTGTAATATTCGTCCCAAAACACTGAAGACTCAGGGATCATGGTAGATCCAAACGATAGTAGTTTATTAGTAGTAGGCTTAGTTCATTAACATGGTGAATCTGTTTAATGCCGTCTAATGTTACTTTTTGTTTTGACTAAAAAACAATTAAGTCATTGACAACAAAAAAGAAATATTTTATCAGGCAAAACTGTTTATGCCCTCTACACCCACGCAAACCCGATTGCCACCTGCTTAATCGATCCGAGCTACGGCCCCGATTACCATCAATCATAATAATATTCAAACAAATCATTTTGATGACAACTTAATTATGTTCTTAAAACAGGTTCCACTAGTGTAACGAAATATAACATCCACGGAAGAGATTCAAACCATGGTTCTACTAGCAGGTGATGTGGAGATTTTACGAATACCTGCATTGTATGACAACTATTGTAAATTATGTAACAATTCAAATACACAGTGGGAAACACGTGGTGTGTAGGTCAATGGTAGAACGTCTATCTGAAGTGCGATTGGTTGCCAGATCGATTCCACTGAGGACCAAATCTAGAGCTATATGAGGATAGGTTGAAACGTTCATAGGCTAACCATGGACCTCTTGTATAATGTGACAAAACTATGGTCCTCTTGTGTGATGTGACAAAACTATGGTCCTCTTGTGTGATGTGACAAAACTATGGTCCTCTTGTGTAATGTGATTTATTTTTCAACATGATGTCCTGATGAAACAAGAAACCTTTTTTACCATCAATATGAAAGCCTGTACATCAAATTGATCGACACACTGCAGTACAGCTAGAAGACGTGTGTGTACCACACTGGAGACTATACTGAAATATAAACAACATGCGGTCACATTCCACAAAGGCATTATGATTAGCATATCAACTTTTCATCCTACCCTCTAATTCTGTTATCACCAGAAGACATGTATCGGAGTATTTTAACAATGCCATTTCTTTATAGTAAACATTTTCTATCCCACTAGTGACACCAGTTTGAGCTTTTAGATGAATTCCATTGTATTGATTTTATTGAAACACTCAAAACTGTGCATCAAACAATTGCATGCGTTGTGAATCCTATCTTGAAATAGAATCTTAATGTCTACCATATAAAACGTTTTAAACATTAAACACGTCATCCGTGACTAAAGCAAGCATTTTATTTTTACTGATCACTATCTGAGATGTGAAAGTTGCATGCTAGCTGACTATATGAGCGTGGATTGATTATGTCAGTGAAATGAAGATGTGAAAGTTGCATGCTAGCTGACTATATGAGCGTGGATTGATTATGTCAGTGAAATCTCAGCTGATGGCTAAACACAGAATTGCTGAGTTTGACAAATTACATTCAAAGTGACACCTCGCCATATCCTGTCCAGACTGATATTAGCCAGCCTGCACGAACACGTTTCAATTAGCGTGGTAAACAGTCACAATAACACAATAACTCAAACACATTCTACAACATTGCTACATTAACAATAACAGAAATTAGTGTGGTAAACAGTCACAATAACTCAAACACTTTCTACAACATTGCTACATTGACAATAACAGAAATCATAATCAGATCAATAAAAAAAATTCATTGGCTAATTTTTTCTTGTTTCTTGACTTGACAGAAAGAGGGAGGGCAAAGAATGGATGGAGAGAGGAAGAGGGATCAATAAAGGGTAGAGACAAAAACATTTTTTAATCACCCCATGAACTTCTTTTGGTTTTAGTTGTCTGAGAACGTGACGTCATCAGTACAATGGTGGCTAGACGGCGCGGAGGACTACATGGGTTCGCCGTCTCACTTCAACCAATCATCAAGCTTTATGGTAATTATTTCACATTGCTTTGTATACAGAATGTGAAAAAAGTAAAGTTTGTTTTATTTAACGTCACTACACCACATTGATTTTAATCTTATCTGGCTATTGGACGTCATACATACGGTAATTTTGACACATTTGTTCAGAGGAAACCCGCTGCCGCCACATAAGCATCAAGGAATCTTTTATAGGCACTTTCCCACAGACAGGACAGCACATACCACGGCCTTAGTGGACAGTTGTGGACAAGTTGTTGGAACGGAACATATTCCAAATTGAAGATGGGTCCACTAAGGATAGATCCGACGACTAACCACATCACACGCGGACACGTGACCGATTATATAGCTACAATAAATAACATGACACCTGAAAGGAATTTATTGTTTTACAAGTTTTATTTACCGATGTTATAAGAGCAGAAGGTTCCGACATTAAATTTTGACTGTATTTAATAAATATATTTTTAATTATCTGTTACCAGGGTGTGAATATAGCCTATGTTATACGACTGAAACAATGTGTTTATTCACCAGATTCTCTCTGAAGATGTAACGAGTGATGGATTCAATTACAGTCTGGTTTTACACAACCTCACAGCTAACGAGTGGTCGTTCCACGGAAATGCATCCATGACAGTTCGAGGTAACTCAACCGTTCTACAGTTATAGATGTCATCTTTTAAAATCTGCTATTATCAAGCAGAGAATTAATTTGAACACATTATCAGTGGAGGATCCAGAAAATCCATTAGGGGGTAGGCAATGACGAGCCTAAGTGCCACAAACGTTCCCGAAAATATTTACATTAAAAAATAGAAAAATCACTATATTTAGGGGTGGGGGTGCTATATACTTCTTTTGTTCTCATGTATCATACATGACGTCTCCCTTTGGGAGAGATCTCTGGTTCTACAAGTAAAGATTGTTTTATTTAACAATACCACTTGAGCACATTGCGACCCTGCCAGATGATGTTCCCATGAGGAGTCTGCTTGAACAGATTTCTGAAAGAATCACATTGAAAACATTCCCTGACTCTAATCACACATGACACATACGTATTATGTATTTAGAAGTTGAACATATAACACATTCATTCAAGACATCAATGAAGAACACGTGTAGCGTTTGGGTACAGTTGTGTATGGATAACACGTACATGGAAGAACAAAATGAAGACAAGGAATATTTCTTTTACAATCAAGTACATTATTTAAACAGCGATTATTCACTTTTTAACTTTGATTTCACCTAGAATTACTCATTTAATAATAAATTATAATAAATAATTTTCCAGATGATACAGGAGCAGGGAGCCTCGTAAGATGTTTAGCAGAAATAAAATTCAAGATGTCTACCACGAACAGCACACCAAGTTTTGAATTTGCTTCCGATTACGCATACACCCTACCAATCAACATAACCGTGACTCCACCGGCGTCCAAAGCCATCGAAATAATGCAACCAATCGTAGGCAACGTTACACTGAAGTTCACGGAAAACGGCCTTGCACCAAAAATCGAAGTAATCACCCCATACGAGGACTCTTCTAATGAAACGATGATCACGATGCAGTCTGTGGACGCCCAGGGGAACGGGTCGAGGGGGTTGACGCTGGAGTCTATGATCCAGGTGGAGGAGACTGACTCGTATTTCGTGTCCACGCTCAAGACGTATCAGAGTGACATAGGAATAGTCCAGCTACCCAGTATGACACGGAATGTATCGTATTCTGTGGTGGAACTGGACGTAGTGTTTAAAGCGCGGCTGGAGGATTATGCCACGATGCAGAATGATTCTGAACTCAAGATAGCTGTTGGGGTCAAATATGGCGGCTCGTTAATGTGGGTGTCGGATATGACGTTTGTGACTAACGTACCAGATTCTAGACGACCTATTCTTGATTTGACAGTTTCTCAGTCTACAACCTGCACTAGGGATGGAAGGTAGCTTTACCTAATTTCGCAGTAGGCTACAATATAAAACACCCCCCCCCAAAACAAATTCACCAAAACCCCACACAAGTAACATTAAAGGATTACTATCAAAACAGTTAATTATGATACAAAGTAGGGCATATTCGTAAAATACTAGGTCACTCCAATTAAAACCATGTTAATGAACTTATGGCTGTAATTAAATGGTAAAACTATTTAATTACTAACATGTTTTAATTCCCATTACCTCATCGACATTTTAGCATTTCTGGTGATCATGGAAACATCAATATTTAAAACGATATCGCTACATTTGTGTTTTTTATCAGTAAAATAGTCATTCTGGACTAAACATTCACGAAAAGTACACTAATTGTTATAAAATTGCCATATTCTCACGATTCTATTCAATTTTTAGCATTCTCCTAAACCTGAAGACCGACGCATTGCATTTGTCCAATTCGACGGCCACTGCCTATGACGTCATAATCAACATGTATCTGATGCCAGGGATGACGTACAAGGGGATGCGCTACCTGCCCATGGGATACTCGTTTAAAGTGAACCAGACGGGGAACATGATACAGATAGATGTAGAGTTAACTTTAACGATTTTCTGTCTTTTTATTATTAAACATCAATCATACCCACTCATTACTCACTTAATTATTCTCTGATTTAGTGTAATTCTGTAATACTGCTGTACGCATAGACAGACGGACGCCGTCAGTTTAAATTGAATAACTAGTGTTAGAAGTTCAATAAACTATTAAGTTACAATGTCTTCCCACTCTTTTACTCTTATACATATGTACTATATTTTACTATTACAATTTTTGTTTAAACTACAATCTCTCCTCCTAATCTTTTAATATAAACTGACCCACAAAAGAAACGATACCAACATTCTGAGAGACTACTGAAGAAAAAGCCAAAACATGTTGCATGTTCAAAAGATTTATATTCATGAGAATGAAATTTTGTTCACAACATGCCAAAGCATCATACTAATTAAAAACATCCTTTAAACATCTGATGGTGCATATTCATACTTTGGTTTTTCTTCAGTACTCTCACAATCTTGGTATCGTTTTCTTTTGGGGGTCAGTTTATATATAAAATTGGTAAAAACATATTGCTAAAAGCTTAAAATTGGAAAACGTTTCTAATGAATTTTGGGAATTTGGTGTCAAATGAAAGTTTTGGGCAGTGACTGATGTGGAATGAGTTCAGATTGATTCCTATCAATGGACCCAGTTGTCCACAACTGATTCATCAAACACTATGGTATGTGCTATTCTACCTGTGAATAATTATAAAGTATGAAAGACGTTTATTACCAAAGATCATTCATTGGAAATGACATCTAGCTTTTGTCAGAGATTTCTCCCAGCATACATGAAAAGTTATTTGATGGAAGCACATAAATAAATTTAACCGACCCGACCGGACAGCATATGGTGGTAGAGGCTTTTTCTGACATATCATATTTCTGCAATACTCAGAGTTTCCTGCAGAAATTTTCTTTTTGGTAGGCTCTATTTGTTTTAATCATAAGTGACACTGATGAGAGATACTCCATACTTATGGGTAATGATAATTTGATGATACAGACTGTTTCATTGATTTATGTCATTGACACTGAGTCATACAGAAAATATAAACAATGTTTTAACATTATATAAAAAAATAAACTGAAATTTTAGGATACACAATTTTACCCATTTTGCACTGTGAAAAAATCTCTGATACCATGGGCCAAAATTACGAATCCTGTTTTGGTTAAACGCATGCGTTTAAGCATTGTAAATGTATGTAATTAGACACATGTAATATAAAAAAAACATGCTTCTCAAATTCTGCCCAATGTGTTTAATACCTAACAGGTGCTATAAGTATAATGTTTGTTTTGTTTAACGACGCCACTGGAACACATTGATTTTTATAATCATCGGTTATTGGATGTCATTCATATGGTCATTTTGACACACATTTTTAGAAGGAAACCCGCTGCCGCCACACTA